>WBRY01000010.1:600000-795232 GCA_011800735.1 Peronospora destructor | reverse complement strand
AATCATTCAGTATTTTCTCTCGACGACAAAGATGATCTGCAACATGTTAATATCGAAACTCTCGTTGTCTGATATCGAAGAATTTTCCGACATACTCGATACGAAATGTGTGTGTCGAACCCAAACGGAACAATCAAGAGAAAGCGTAGGTATATCATCCGAAACGGCAATATCAGATTGATTCCACGTATCAATTGTTTTTTCTGCTCCATCGACTATCTCGAGACCGCCATTTTGCATACTTGAGAAGAAAATCGCCTCCAACGTCCATCCATTCAATGCGGTTTGATCGTTGTCGAAGTGTTGGCATAAGGGTTTTGATCGTGTCCGGACCGCTTGTAGCGGCAGCCATTGCAGCAGCGCAGCAACTGATCGCAGATTGTCACCAAGGCTCCACCAAAAGGCCTCTCACTACGCCTCCATCGAAAGGTCTCTCGAGCCTCGCAAACAGGCGGTTGACGCTGAAAGTGAACGTGAACCATTTGTAGCGGTGGTCGCAACATCATTCAACGTATCCACAGCTCATCTCGACTTCTTCGCAATCTCCAGCAAAACACGAAGACAAGATCCACCAACGTAATAACCTTTGTCTCCACCATTGCTGAACGATCACTCACAGAGTGGCAACCCACGTCACCAAACAATGTCTCATCGCTTGTCGCGTTATGATATTTGCTCAGTGTCCAGGACCACTGCCTGGCACTCCAGTTGCTCTAGTCAGGATTCTGTATCCTCTTACATCGTCCTGGATACTAAGTCGATCGACTGAAGCTTCGGTGCGTGCCAATCTCCTTCTGAACTCAACACGAGAGCTGCAGCGGTGGTGCTTATCCCTTCGCGTAAATGTGTTTGGTACAAACATGTCGGTCTCTTGGCGTGTTGACGTAGTGACGTGTGCTGGTTTGCTGTGTGAGCTTATTTGTCAGCGCAATGATGGGTGGGGAATGGTGCTTGTTGTATTTGCTGAGTATGTTGAGTGTTGCGTAAGTTGAGTATGCTGCGTGTTGAGTATCGATGATGTAACGTTTGTGATGTTGTTTGTGGCAGTCGCCAAAGTTAAGCCTGTGTGGCTCAGTGGTAGAGCATCTGTCTTGTAAACAGAAGATTCCCGGCTCAATCCTGGGCGGAGGCAAGCGTTTTCAATCCTGCTTCTGTACCCGTCTGTGCATCGAGACCACACACGCGAGAGCGGCTCTTGTTGCCTCTGCTTCGTGTCAACGAGCATGCGCTGAAGCGCCTTGGCTCTTGTTACTCAGCTCAAGCGTCATTTTCAGCCAATACTGGGCGTGACATGCTACACCCACCGACGAGTCATACGTCATCGTTTCGACTCAAAGTGCTGACCCAGATACACTGCACCCGCGGAATCGAGGATGCTCAGGATTTGCCTGAGTTCGCGTAGGTAAGCGCAGGCCAGTGTTTCCTCAGTGTCGTCGTGAGCAATAAATGAACTTCAATGTCACTGCTTTGGCCGCTCCTTTGCTGAGATGCTGTGTCATGGCGATCAAGCAATTGGAGACTGGACCTAGAGGCTTGGATCGTAGGCACTCGACTTGTGCGCGGCACCTTCATCATGAACACTGCCGCACTGCAAGTGGTGGAAATCTGCGCTACATTCAGATGCTATGCAACCCTCGAGCCGCGACATTCCTTACTCGATCAGCCTCTGAAGGCTTGTGCCATCCAAACGGCTTCAGCTGTCCCTCTCATCCATCTTCAATATTGAAATCATTCAGTATTTTCTCTCGACGACAAAGATGATCTGCAACATGTTAATATCGAAACTCTCGTTGTCTGATATCGAAGAATTTTCCGACATACTCGATACGAAATGTGTGAAGATCGACAAATCACCTTTTGTGATCAATGCGATCAAAGATAACGATGATGTTGATCGGGTAAGTGAGGGATCCGTTATTTAAAGGCGATCGCGATCGAATATAACGATCATGAAAAAGCTGATCAGGAACAAGAACAGTCCGTTTAAGAGAACAACATATCCACCTTGACCGTGATCAAAGAAGTTTGAAGACGGCTTCTCGTAGGGATTGCAAAGCGAAAAGTGATATATTTGATAGGGTCTTATCTTAAAAACGATGGCTCCCAGCCACTCGATGTTCCTAACGGTTCCTAGCCACTCGATGTTCCTACCCGGTTAATTCCCTATGCGACTTCGTCTTATCCTAGGTAATTAATTACTTGTTGGTCGCTCAAACCCACCCTACATTAACATGTAAACACACAAGTATATAGTGTATACCGAAATACACGTAGCTGCAACATCACTCTCCAACAAGATGCATCACCCAAAGAGTCAGTATATTCTCACAAAACTGGTGTGCCGTTCGCTGAAGATGTCGATCAACATACCTAACAGTTGAAGTAGCGATCGATGATACCCAAGTAGGCGATTGACATGAATGTAACAACTTACCGGAGGCTCTAATTTGTTGAAAGAAAACTTATTGAGACAGCACTGTACTTATCAGCTTGTTTAAAACAAAGCGATTCCGTGGTCAATGAATACTAAAGAGCTTTCATCAGGTGAATTGGATGCTCGCTCGCTCCGATCTTAAGGTGCAAGCTTCTTAACTCGTCTACACACTACAATTCCGCTGATGGTTTTCGTGAGTCCATAAACACTGACGCTTGATGATTAACGATCAGCAAAGTTTCTGCTACTTTTGTCAACACACCAGAGGGATTTGAAGTTCCTCTTTACTTCCTCAAACTTTCAGCAGCAAACACGAGAAGGGGGAAGCAGTCAATCTAAACTAAGGGCTTCAACTCCTCCTCACCCGATGGCATGTCACTTTTTTCCTTCTACAAATAAATACACAGGAGAAGAGTTTCAGCATAGTGCCAAATCCATAGCAAATGTTACCTGGCACCAGGAATTCTACCTTTTTATCACTCATCGACCGAGATGATCTTGTCTTCTCTGGTCGACTCAGTAGATTGTTGAAAAAGTTCTGGAGATGATTAGAGCTGACATCCTTCTCTTCACGCTTTCGGCGATCAGCAGCCGCGCGGCGAGCGACAGCTGCCTGTTCTGCCTTCTTGCTCGCCTCAATACTTTGCTTTTGCAGCTCTTCCAGACCCGCGCCTGCGGCCTTTTCCAGTTTCTCAAGCCACTGCTCGTGGTTGTCGACTCGGATATCAGCAGCGAGCAGTGAAGCTGCATCGTCAGTGTCTTCTGACGGAGCAATGATGATTTTTTCGAAAGGTTTGTCAGTTGGCCAACGAGCCTGTGAGCCCACAAGACTCTGGTTAATCAACTCAAACGAGTCGTAGCCAGACGGGATGAAGATGCTGCTGTGGTCCACCAGTTGCGGTGGCTCCGTGAATTTGAACTGGCACGAACAAGCGCGGTGCAGAATATACTTGCGGAGTGTGTCCACATTGGAGCCAGTCTTTGCCGATGTAAACACTACCGACGCGCCGTCTAGTATTAAAAAAATACACAAAGAAAATAAGAAACACATTAGATGAAAACAAGAGATTGCAGTCTTACATCGAAGTGCAAACTGTCGAAGCGTGTACTCGATGTAGTCCATCTTTACTGAATTTTCCGGACGCAGCTGCAGAATTACACGGCAAACACAGCATGTTATTCAGCCGTCCAAGGAAAGCATCAGCAGTTTACACGTACATCTGCCTTAGCCACAATGATCACAAGTGGTACGCCTATATTTTTGGAAAGCACACCTTCTTCCATCTTTTATCGATAAAAAAGGTTAGCAAAACTTCTCAAATTTCCATCTCCTAAAAACACATAGTACAAGTAGAAAACACATACAAACTCGTTCGTAGACGTGTCCATAGGCGCTGGTGCTGAGTGATCGACACTCTATACATGAAAAAACACATTTGCAAACAAAAAACCAATCAAATACACACTTAGCGCTCCGTTACCTCGTCTTCAACTCCTCACTCCGTACCGGGTCTTCATAGGTCAGAATGTGCTGCTTGAGAGCCGCATACAGCTCGTTTCTTTCCTCAGGTGTCAACTGGTTAATCTGTTCCAGTAGCTGACCTTCCAAAACCGATAGCCATTGTTCCAGCGAGCTCTTGATCGTCCACGGACGCGACAGATCCAACACTATGGCCACTACCGTCTTATCAATTGCACCATGAATATTAGCCCCTTCTATTTCTCTGCCCATTACATATCACCCGTGTACCTTCTGCAGCATCTGAGGTTTTATCGCAATCTTGATGAGGTCCTCAAGGGTTAAATCGTTTAAACTCCACGTACAAATATGTGCCATCACATCCTCTAAAACCGTTAAAACACAGTCAAACTCAGTATAGGCACTAGTAGCATAACTTCTTCGTACCAGACGCATCATCTCTGCTCTCCTTGGAATGCGGGTCCAACACGTCCAACGTTTTATAGGCCAGTATAGTATCGACTGTGTGCGTCTCATCCGTAGTCTGTGAGGGGCCATGTTTGGCCTCATCCAAACGAGCCAATAGCGCAGATTTACCGCATTCAGCGTCACTCACGAGTAGCAGGTTGGCCACCGGCAGCTTGGAGCGCACAGAGCAGTCGCGCAGCATCTGCTGCCACAGATTCTCCTCGTCCGTCATTTTGGGATTTGTGAATAAAACCGGAAAAAGCATTTGTTTTAATACATTTATTAGCAAAACCCAGTTTTCTGTATTGAATATAACGTGACAGAATCAGAAAAAACGTGCTTGACCTTTTTCAAAATAGCGTAGTCATGTTGATGATAAAGTTCATTGGCATTTTATTCAGTGGAGGTCGTCCCAAAATTAATGATGTCAATGCCTAAGACACCCCCTCTTGCGCGGCTAAAAAGTATTCGCTTGACCAGACAAGAGAAAGCACGTTGGTCCTCTTCATCGAACTCGTGCATTGTCAAGGTTAACCAAGTGTTAAATATTTTGCAATGAGGTACCTCGCCAGGTCGTTGGCTCCACTACATGTAGGAATAGAATATCAATAGCGAGTCACAGGCAAAAGTCAGAACTGGGTCATCGAGATCGAGAAGTATGTGACCAGGAAACGCACCTTTGCTTGTAAATGAGCGACAAATTGTAAGCTGTTTCCCTACAGAGCAAATATTGTGGGGGCACCTCGCGCTTCTGCTTCTTGCTCGTCTCAAAAAATCGTAGCACTCGCTCATACATGGCTATAGCGAAGTGAAACAAACCCTGGAATAAAATGATCGTCACATGCAGCCACTAAAGTCAGAGAACAGAACACCCGACGGGTGCGATGCAAACCACCAAAACATCACGAAACGTACCAGTTGCTGATGAGCGCGGCCAATGTTGTACCAAGCCTCAACCTGACGAATATCCGGCGAAATGTCACTTGGGGCGGTGATACGGACGCGTTCATATTGTTGCAAGAACGCGAAAGCCTTTGCCACAGTGTGTTGCCTGTCGTTGATTGTTCGCTGCATAGACGCAGATAGGAAGGCTAGCCCGATGCAGAAAATAGTGAGGGGGTCGTTTGGGTGCTTTTGGTGAGCAAGCGTCAGCTCACCCACCGTCAGCGATGCAATATCCCAGGCTGATGACTGGTGGCCAGCAAGCAAAATGGCTGGGTAGCTCTCAGGGGCATCACGCAGCAGCTTAGCCAGAAATTTCTGGTGCCACGAAAATACGCCTGTGATAGCAATCACGCGCGAAAACAAATTCCAGTAGCCAAGGTTATGCGGGTCCTCCATAATGTTCAACCGTGCACACTCGTACGCCATGCGGTTCTCCTTAAACTCAAGAGCAATCACAAGCGCTAAGAAGCGCAGCTCGAAGCGCAGGGTAGGCTTGGAAATTTTGTCAGATGTATTCACGTCCGTCAGCAGCTCGATCGCTGCCACATACTTGCCTAGCTCAGTGAGCGTTTGCGCAATATCGATCACCAAGTTGTAGTATTGCTGCTCGCCAAGAGCACGAGAAACCACAATTTGCTGTGCCACGCGCATGACAATCCCCATGAATGATTCACGCTGTCGCGAGTCCGTGATGTCGACAAGGTACTCAGATTTCAACACCTGGAAGCCCATGGACTGCGCTGCACTCTCCGAAATTACATCGTGGGGTTCCACCAATGGGTTTTTCACACGGCCAGATAAGCGAAATGATGTTTGGCTGAGAGATGTGAGGATTATGGGAATGCCGACTTGGCAAAGCACTTCGGCCTCACCCGACAGCTTTTTCAAGTGGCCCAACTCAATCAGTAGTTTCAGGCGAATGCCATTTTCCATAGCATCTACTGACAACGATGGATCATGGGCCATTTCCATTCTACTTTGGTCGTCAGCATCGTCTTCATCATCTTCCGCTTCCACTTCAAGTTCATCAGCGTCACTGTCTCCATCATTCTTCAAATATTTTCCATTGTCGTCTCCTTGTGCAGAAGCTGCATCTTGGTCTTTACGTTTTTGTAAAGTGTTGATCCAATAAGGCCGAATGGGAGGTTGCATTGTCTCTGGCAAATATGTTTCCAATAATTTGATACCATCTAACGGGCAATTCTTTTTTCGCGTGGCTTGCATTGCCTGCAACATTAGCTCTGGGCATACGGACAAGTCTGGCGATGTGCGTTGGTGCGCCAATGCTTTTTCGTAATACTCCACAGCAGTCTCGTAGATACCCAGACGGTCATGGCAGGCGGCAAACTTAATCCAGATCTGCTCTATGGAAAACTCCTCTCGACCCAGTAGCTGCTGAAGAATTGCTGCAGCCTCGCGGTCCTGGTCTCCAAGCGCAATGTACGCGTCAGCCACGTCAAGGTACAAGTCACCAAACACTTCCACATCCTGGGCGAATAAATGCGTGAACATGGACTCAGCCGTGACAAAGTCTCGCTCGAAGAGGTGACAGATACCGTACTTCACAGCAATGTCCAGTGGCAAGCCACCCGGGTCGCCCTCAACCTGATCAGCGTCCTGAGCTAAGGCATATCGAGCGTGGAGGTGGTGAATCACGCCAATGGCTTCGCGATACTTTTTGAGTGTAATGTACAAGTCTGCAAGCATATTCACAGCATTAAGCTCGTACTTTGAAGAGTGCAAATTCCGCGTAGGGTCCAGCGTTGCAGCTTTTTCGATACACATTTTTAGCGCGTCAACTGCTTCATCTTCTTGGTCGTTGCAGTGGTACGCCTCCGCGATTTGAATCCACAGTGACAGATCATTCGGTATAAGCAAGGTCAGTTTTTTAAAAACCTCAGCTGCTCGACGGTTATCGCCTTGTTCACGACACAATTCAGCATAACTAAATAGTGCCTCTTTATCTTTCGAGTCAGCGCTGCTAGCCTTCTTGAAGCAAAACAGTGCCTGATCAAAGTTCTTCTCGTCCTTTGCAATGCGCCCTACCCGCTTCCAAAGCTCGGCATCCTGCGGCGTCAGTGTGCAAGCAATCAAAAAGAACTGGAGGGCCTTAGGACGGTCTTGTCGGTCTTCATAGATCATACCCAACGTATGATATGGGTCTGGAATTGTCGGTGCTTTCTTGATAAAGTCCTTCAGCAGCATAATAGCCTCATCATACTGGTGGGATGCGTACAGCATATTAGCTTCACCGAGTACATTGGCCAGCTCCAGTGGCATTTTAGTGGCTGTGACACTGCGTTTACCCATGTGGCCACCACGTCGTCGTTGTCGGCCTTGTCCTCGTCTTCTGCGCTTACGAGATTTTCCCCACAATTGCCGTTCAATGTCTGAGTCGTCTCCTTCTTCCTCTTCTTCTTCTTCTACCTCTTCTTCTTCTCCACTAGACTGAGGTACGTATGCGTCGTCACTTTCTTCAGCAGGACCTAATGAAGAAAATTATTCCCAAGTTAGTTAAATATCTCTATTTTGTAGTGATCGAAGCTTCTTTACCATTGGAATAGTGAGATACATCGTCCATCATGTTCATTTGTGCATCAATTCGCCCCACTTCGTCCTGTGGGAGCTCTTGCGCGTCCCCCATCGCCGCTTCCAACAGCGACCGGAACGACATTTTCGCTGCTAAAAACTGATTGGCAATACACTGCGGACTATAATTTGTATCTTCGACTCAGAAGTGGACTGACTATATCAGATCATTTATCAGATAGTTTAGACAATAATGGACGAAAGTCGCAGAGGGAATGCTGGTAATGGCAATGGTCTATCGTGGCAGGAAGTGCAAGAGATCTGTGGCCAACTGGAAGGAATGTTTCATGATGATGCACCCAAAGACGCACAGCGGCTGCGTGTGCTTATACAGAAGCGGAAAGACATTGCCAACACATTTTACAACCGCCAGAGCTCGGCTCAGAAATCGCTCGCTCGTAAGTAAAATATAGTTATTTTGCAAAACGGATGTTTTTTCTGATTCCTATAATGAATTAATCTCATTAGATCTGCGCGCAAACTTGAAGGAGTGGGAGGAGAAGGAAAAAACAGCCAAGGAATGTAATGAGCAGCTGCAGAACCGTCTGCAGGAGCTAGACGCCATTAAGAGAGACATGGCTTTGCAGCTGGACCGCTTCCGACTGAACGAACAATATCCTTTTAACAGTATTTTTTTACTTGGATTTTCATGTTTCGTGAAACTTGCACTAGTCGGCATCATAGACTGCAGTGGTTTTCCTTAACCTGCTTCATTGCTGTGTTTTGCCTTTTTTTGATTTTTACGACATCCAAAGGGTCGCTGGATGTGTTGCTGGACAAATATGAAGAGGCAAGACAGGAGCTACTACAATTTAATGCTACTCATCAGAACGACATTCCAGCGGCAAAGTACGTGGCATCAGTGGACGTAGACGTAGAAAAGTGTTGCTGCTAACATGTGAGGTATGTGCTATTCAGAAATCGAATGAGTCTTTTTGCCTCGGTAACAGGCATTCGATGGGACTTTAGTGATTTGAAAGTTGCTGGAGGTAAGTAACCTTTGAACGGCGCATAACTTGCTGACAATAGTGACAATCTGCGTCTGTGAAAGTAGATATTCATGTACCTTCGAAGCAGCGTATTGTCCGGTTTGAGATCGATCCTTCAACGGATCAGTTTACTGCCGCAAACTCGCTATGGGACAAGATTGATGAGGCTTTTGATGAGGCCGACAGTAATCTCTAGATGGGCTCTCAAATGCTTTTCGTATTTCGAAAGCTCGGCGCTGCTTTCGTGTTGGCGTACCACTTGCCATACCAACGCATATTGTCGGACTGATATCATATTAAATGAACGAGTTTGATGCGCATCACTTTGATGTATATACTACTACGAAAACTGCAATCAACAATGGGATTTCAAGACACCTCTCCAGATAATTCACAAAGAGCTCAGACGACTGCGATGAACGCGCTTGAAAGCATCCTTGCCCTCTGAAAATGCCAAATGATTTTCTTTGGCTGAATGACGACAAATCGATCAATGTTTGCAAGTTATCGGACCGCTTTGCCGTGTACTGGGCTTTTCGTGGATAAGAGAGAGGGCGCAAAAGTCAGCTGCGAAACTTGGTTTTCTTTAGCAACTTGCCATGGATCATGGACTCCTCACCGTCATGTGTTTGCATCCAACGTGTTATTTACTTGTTTCGAGAAGCCAGCACACGGACGTTCATGCGATCACTGCCTGAGAATCAAATCAAACTAAGCCTGAACTCAATGTACGAATGACCACCAGCGTATCACGTAGCTTCTTTACGTTTCTTTGCCCTCTGTGCGATCACTGCCTTGAAAAACCATACGAGAATTCTCGCCAAAAATTCGGAAGCCAACACCAACGTTTGTTGTCGTGCGCTTTACAGTTCTTTACGACATGGCCGAGACTAATAATCTCAACGGACGAAGGTGAAGCTATTGATCATCTAGAGAAGCAAAGATGGTGGTGTGCACTGCTTCATCTAGTGACTGCAGCGTGAGGCTCGATCCAACACGATCATAGTTTTGCTCCATACGTTCTTTCAACTTTGCATCCCGTTCATGTCGTCTCGACAAAGCGTCGTGCATTGCGCATCGACAATCTCGCCAAGCCCAGTAGCCGTAGCCAGCCAATAGTAGCATCACTGACACTACGAAGCAGTAATTTCCATGTAGCATGTGATTTCATCGTACAGCGAGAATGGGATAATTTTGGAGGCAGAACAAGCTCATGTGGTTAGTTTAAGCCTGGCTAGAGGCTTTGAGTCGTCGAATATGTGAGGGCAAGAAGAAAGCGAATTCAAAAAACAACTCGTTGTTTTGCCACATCAGACGAAATGCTACTTCCAAATTCAAGCCTCGTAATTGCAACGATCGCAAACGCGAACTGGCACATTGATTCCAAACTCTGGGATTGACTTGAACTTTTCGGAACAACCTTCGCAGACAAGAGCACCGCAGCGTCGGCAATTGTGCTGATCACGGTTCTGCTGTGCCTCACTAGAAGACGTTGAGTTCCACGTAAAAGGCGAATCACAGCACATGCAGCGGGTCTTCGTGCCGAAAGGCACCCACTCAGGTAATGTAGGCTTGACACGACGTGCATCACGGACAATACGTAATGCGCTTAAATAATTGCGACCTAGGTGGTCGCTCAGCATGTTCTGCTGCACCGGAATGTGTGACAACTCTTCACACTTGCGGTCAACGTGTACAGCTTCAAAAATTCCTTTGTGAAAAAAGATGTGCGTCACTTTGCCAGGAATATAAAGCTCTCTCGGGTTCTCAACCAAAACCGTTGCCAACTCCGCGATCACATTTTCTTCCTCTTGGCGCGTCTCAGTTGATGGCTCAAGGGCTTGTTCTTCACTACTTTTTTCACCGGCTTTGCCAAGTTGATCGATCAGGTTTGTTCGTGTAAGTGTCCAAGACGAAACGCTTTCTTCTCTACTGACCGCTTCTGCCTTTTTCTCAGCTAAGGTGGGTCTTTCTTTTGGAGAGTTTGCCTTCCTTTGCTCAGCCGGTTTATCCCTAATAGCAAGCTTCCCTTTTCGTTGATTAGCCGCCTCCTTGGCCCACTCACGATTTCTTGGTGCCCAAATCGTCTTTGCCCGCTCCTTAAATGCTTCCAAATCTTCAGATGCCGTGTCACGCCAACATCCTTTGAAGTTCTTCAGCTCATCAACGAGCTTGAGAACATTAGATGCCTTGGCACGAGGCACAATATCATCTCGAAGCACGATTGAATGGACGAAATCGTTGCAAGACTCGGCGACACTCAAGTTTACACAAGCAGGGACAGCGTACGCAAAACATTCAAGATCCGCAAACTCTTTCTGCAACATGACCGACAGCAGCGCCGCGCAGCCAGCTCCCAAGGAATGACCTGCAAAGACAATATGATAGCCTTCAATGTGTAGCACACGTAGCGATTTAACAATACGATCCTTGATCCACATGACAGCTTTAAGCATGCCATTATGCGCGAACGCATCAACAAAACCACCGGTTGCTTCGCTCTGAGGCGCACCTGCCGAAGAAAGACCGATTTCCTCGGGGTAAGCCTGAATATCAGTCAATGCATCTTGGACAGATTTGGAGCCTCGAATTAAGACAAGTGCCGTCTTCGTTTCCTTGTTACCCAGCAACGCAAAGGAAGGATGCCGAATGTCTTGGTCTTGAACATGTGCATAAATCAAAGAGAATCCTTGCAACCTGCTAATGCGCTGGATATCCAAGACGTCTGACTCGTAGATGCCGTGCAATGCTAACGGTGCGTACTTAAGCACCTTTGACAAAAGCTCGTCCGAGACTGGCTCACACCCGTTATGGCTTACCTTCTCCTTTTCAGGTTCTGCGCCACGTTCTCCACGATTCATCGCCATGAAGTAATATGCGCCAATGGCCGCATCTTGAAATCCAAGATCATCTAGGTCGCCCAGCAAACCTTTCAAAGTTGAAAATGATTGCATAAACTCATTGCGCAAAATAAAACCAAGCAATCCAGCCCTGCCATATTTGCGCAAGAAATCGGCACTCACGACAGCCATTTTAGCCGCTGCACCAATTGGAGCAGACTTAGCCGCGACGAGTGTGCCTTCAGCAGCACGCATAATCTTGTCAACAGCTGTGTCGGTGGCTATGTTGTAGTATAAAATGAGCTTGTCACTGAGGTAGTCTTTTACACGCTCAATGCGCCATTGAATAAGCTGCTGATCTATCTTTTCCATCAAAACGGAATAACAATCTATGCACACTTTCGATGGAGTTATGCACCCATACGCGCGAATGATAGCAGACTCTGGCAAATGATTCCTGCAAAACGATTCAGAGCAGTAACCACATTGGTAACGGAACTTGGTCATACCAAACTCGATATTGCATTCCTTGCAGCGTTTTGACATTGTTAATTCTGGAGGAGACACATAATTCACAATACCGCCTTCGCAGCACGTCACCATTGATCGCTGAAATGGTGACAGATCTAGGAATCGCTTTGATAACATGGACAAAACCTTCGATTCATTTTCCTCACCAGCGTGCTTTTGTCCTTTATGAATCAACGACAATTGTGGTTCCGACGAAATTGCAGCTGTAGTAGCCGCCTGTGCCATCTCAAATCCAAAAAGTGACGCCTCCTTTATCGATTGCACCGTTCCATAGACTGCTTGCTTCGATGATGACCCAGCCAAATTAAACGCTGACGATGGCAAAAATAATGCAGCCGACGACATTCTTCCGAAGAAACCCGATGAGCTCGATGAGCCACCGAGATCGATCTTTTCATCACCTTCAGCCAATGAAGATAACACGTCATCTCTTGTCTTCTCAGCATTCCGTGGTGACTGATCGTTCTCCATTTCTCCTATCACACACTCCGTCGCAGCATCTTCTTTTTCATTTCTTTCATCCTCTTGTTTCACTTCGTGATTCTTCTCACTCATCTCAGCAGCTTCTTCACCTCCAAAAGTCAATTCTGCAGCCTCAGTAGCAACGAGCACAGTTTCTTTCTGCTCTTCTGCCTCAAATCCTATCCACACTCGTGTACGCACGACACTGGAGCGAGTCATGGGGCCTAAAGTGTCCTGAAACTTCTCTCCATAGAGCCAGCCTTCCTCGTCATAGTCTTGACCCTTGTACACTTGCCACACGACATTTTTCTGCTCATCTTTACGTGGACACACTTCCTGATGTGCCGTACACCAGGCCGGAGGATCTTCCGCTTGCAGATGCGTCGTCCAGCCCTAGAGTTAAATTTCATACAAGTCAGCACATAATCGTTAGTTTCGGACTGTAAAAAGAAAAGTTTCGTGACGAATGGCAGAGACACAGACGCACAACAAGCGGGTACCACCGTTGGTTCTCAACCACCTCGAGCATGAGAAATATTCTTCAACTTTCGAGAATTGAGCTTCTTTTTAAAACAATTGAATTTAAGAAAGACGGAATAAATTTAGAAAGCGTCTGGATATTAATTATAGCAGTATACGTCAGATTTTTTACTTGGGAGTGACTCTTTTTTGAATCGTATAACGGAGGCTCGAGATAGTATACGATGAGAGGAACGAAGGAAATAGTGTACCAAAGGATTCGAGGTGGAAGAATAAGGATGTAAGGCGAGTCAGCCGTTTCGCACGTAAACTGGATGAAGGCGTTTCCATGGAGCTGCTTAAACGACTTTGGGAGATGATGACATTGGTGGATACTGATGGCAAAGAAGACGTCGTCTGTCTGTCAACTGCTTCCGAGACGGACTCAATCAAGCGTTTAGTGCTTGGAATGGGACCATCGACGTCTATCTTAAGACCATGGGACGAAGGCAGTGTATGCTTTTACGTCAACGCCATGCTCATGGACTAAAGGATTGAAGAATTGTCGCTTTACTTAAGGCTGCGATTGCAGAGAAGTTCCAGATCTAGGACGGGCACGTTTCGTTCGGATCGAGATTGACGATGGTATGGAGTGAAAGCACATTGACAAGTGCAACTTCTATCATTGATGAGATCGGTCAGACGAATTACATTATACACTCACAAAAGAAAAACGGTGGCTTTGACCCTGATGATGCTTTAAACTGTAGCTTTGGCGGACATGCTCATATTGCCAAACCGAAGCGTTCTCTTCTCAGCGACGTTCAATGTCTTTGTTTGATGCGCAGAGGCTCTGAAGATATAGACCGACTACATTTCTTAGCGACGACGCTTAGTCAAAAGATCCAATAACTATCTGGTTCTTTGGTCGCGAGCAGAGAAAGTCACTTTGCTGTAGCAATGTCCTTTGCCACTTTCGTATGTGATCATGACCGATTGACTTTGTCACATAAGTCAGACTCCTGACGAGTGTGCTCTCGTATGTGGTGCAATCTATGGTGTGAAATTATTTGAGCGATGCGGCCATGAACTATGCTTTGAGATATAGTCGTTAACTAAGCTTACCAGCAAAAGCTGACGACCCAGGAATCAGATTCGGCAGCACTACACGAAAATGGTCGCCGTTCAGAGAGGTGTCTCTCTGGAATGCACCCAGAGAGACGACCACCGTTTGCTGAAGCAGCATTACTACCGACAAACTCGTGGGTGGGTTTCTGTTACAAAATCGAGGCGCAGACTATCTATTATAACTACTTATCACTAATAAGATGTCTGGTGAGCAACTGCTCGTTTCATCTACCATGACGCAATCTTCTTACTTCTCGCTTTCTCATTCTGCTGGTTCAAGGCTTCGGGCTTCACAGCGGGGCACTCCCACAAGGGCGCGTGGATCAGTCCGTTGACCAAATCCGGGGTTAGCTTCTTGTGTGCACTTTAAACCGGATGGCTGGGCTGCTCTCGCTCTCGGAGCAATCTGATTCAGGGGACAGAGGACGCTTGACTAGGAGTCCGGTTACCACTGCGGTAGTCCCAGCGAGTCATCATGACGTAATCCCTGGCCTTCACCTCGTAGTCGACTTACTTTGCTCTTCGGGTCGGATCTCGGGGTCCACAACGTGCTCAAATTTGCCCAGACGCACCACTGGACGAAGAGTATCTGGTCCGGTGCTACTGTACATAAACAAACGGTACTGGATCTCAACAGAGTCATCACGGTCTTGAGGGAGTTCTCTTCGTGGGACCGGGCTCAAGCTCAGCGAACGGGTCGGCGATTGGTAGGGAAACCGTGAAGAGTAGGAACTGGCCGATGTGTAGGGTGATTCGATCCATCGTCGACGTGCCCCGCACCTAGGATATTCTGCGGACCGCTTCTCAATCAAATCGCACGCTACGCTGCCTCCTATAGCGCACGCAGCAAGGAGAAACCCTCCCCCCTTTTGCTTGGCCCCACTATGGGGGACTTCCCGTCCAAGGTAAGGGGTCCAGTTTTTACTGGCTTCCAGGAGGGTCTCGTCTCTGTCCGTTGTCGCCTTTGGCTGCCGATTGGGACGCGTTTCTGTCACAAATCATCCAATCGTAGAGTTTGAGTACACGGAATGACGCAATTGAATTGCCGCGATTGCATCGCATATGGCATATTTTGACGGACCAGCCGTCGGTTGAGAAGGCAAACTACTTGGAAATGTACGTCTTCGAATAGACGAATGATGAGGTCATAGTGGTATCATTGTAAAGCATATGATAATACATTTGGTGAATAGCATGCCGATCGATCGCACTAAACGAAACGAATTTCTTCCTATGCCAAACTTCAGAATTGAAGTAACAGCCGTTTTGAGCTGCTAGGCTAATACATCACTGGAAACTCTCCATCGCATGAACCGTGTCAAATTTGCCTGCAGTAGATACCACTAGCCATAAATGGTCGATTCCCTCGTCCGACGGTTTCGTCAAACTGTTTCGTCAGCTCCATGCAAAGCAGATACTAACGTTTTGGTCATGTGAATGTACCAACCCGCCCTCTAGTCGCCGTAACATGGAGTGTCAAACAATGGAAGCTTTTTTTTGCTACCGAAAAATGAAATAGTGACTTAAGCAGCGTGACTTGAGACTTTATCGAAGACGGATATGAACCCTCAAGTATCAGGTACTGCAGCTTTGTTGCAAAGAGCAAGCTGTCTGGATATTCTTCAGTGGTTAAGTGACTTTGCCGAACATGTGTTGTCTTAATGTTCCAAAATGATGTGAAACACTTGTTAGTACTCGCTTAACCAGTCAGACGGTGCTGTACCTCAAGTTCACGTCTTGTACCCAGGTTGCGTTACATGCATAATTGTGTCTCCTCTTGAACACCTACTCTACGGTACAGTACATAGCCCAGCTAAAGTCGCAAGTCACTTTTCGTCACTTTCTCTTTCTTCGCCATCCTCCATTGTCATGCGAGCTAGAGACGTAGACATCGATGAACCCCGTGCTGATTTCGCATACGAAAAGTCGCGCCACTCCAAGTATGTAACTACAGTTCCAGCCAACAGCCGTAGTAATAGCTACAGTATCAGCAGTGAAGGCAGCTTCAGAGCCTATTCTGTCGGAGACGAAGAAGACGTGCAACTTTCACCCTCATTCGACAATCAATACGTGCAACAGGCCAGCAGCTTTGACATAACCAGTATGCGTAAGAGCAGCTTCCGAGACAGTTTAATGCCGCAGAATGGGTACGGAGAGCACAACGTTGCGGGTCGTTTAACAGAAATGGGCAATGCACTCATGCGCATGGACGAGAGCTATGGTCACGCTTACAACAGCAACCTGCGGCCGACATCAGGCCTTACACCTGACGGTCTCCCCCCGTTGCTACAAGCAGCAAGAGCAGGAGATATCGTGCTAGTGAATGCTCTCGTCATTCAACCCGGTACAGATATCCTCCGACGTGACCCCGTATACGGCCAGACGGCTCTGCACTTTGCTATCAGAGGTGGCCACTTGAATGTGGTACAAGCGTTGCTGATGCCGCATCTACGAGGATCGATCGTTAATGTGGCAGATAATCGACGTAACACGGCATTGCACTTGGCTGCGGCGAAATCCCGCCAGATGACCAAGTTGCTGCTGGAATGTGGCGCTGATGTCAACTTTTCCAATATGCGCAATCAGACGCCGCTGGGGGTTCACATTTTGACAGCCATGAGAGACGACCCGACGATGACGGAGATTTTACTGCAACATCGCACGAATGTCAATGCACCCGTGGACAAGTCGACGATATTGCATGTGGCATTAGACAAAGGGTTGACCGAGATTGCTACGAGACTCGTACGTCATGGAGCAAGACTCGATCTTAAGGACGAATCGGGGAAGACGGTTTTTGACAAAGCGAACAAGCAACAACTCACAAAGCTTATGGCCAAGGTGATGCACTCACCGGTGTGGGTACCTGACAGCGAACGGTCGAAGTGCATGGAATGCAACAAGAAGTTTGGCTACCTGGGATCGCGCAGACACCACTGCCGCATGTGCGGTCGCGTGCTGTGCTCAGCTTGCTCAGCGAGTCACGTGCAAGCCAAGAGACTGCCGTTCCCGGCACGTCGCCGCGGCAAGAAGAACAAGACCAAGAAGGGGTCGGCCAACACTCGAGTTTGCAAAATGTGCTACGAGATTTGCATGGAAGGCGAACTGGAGCCCTCAAGTGATGCGCTGTATGGGTATCGGGCACAGCGTTTGACGACATAACCTGAAGCGCTCCTCACTGGCGTCCGTGTCTAACCTCGGTTTCTCCTTGCGGTTATGAATAAGGCAGACATTTAACTTTTGCCAAGAAACTCTTCCAGACGAATGGAAGATGCAAGTTCAGGTACGCTTTGCTCGTTTTCTCTTTATGCACGAGGTAGTGCATGGATTTTAGGTGCTAAGACGACAACATAAAGAAGCATTTACAATTTTACAAGTTTGACAAGTTTTGGTCGATGAAGTCAGATCAAGAAGTGCTCTGTTTATGGCCGGCACTCTGGGTAAAAAAGTGGGTGTAAAGTATACCCATCAGTTCTCTTACTTCAACTCCTCCCAGTAGTATTTGTACCTTTTATTCTGTCTTTCTAATTAATTACTTTTAATAGCCATCTTCATACTATATTTGTGAAAATTGCCGCCAAATCACAAGGCATCAATTGTTTGACCAAGAGATACCTTTGTTGCAAAAAAGCTTTAGTACGATACTCAAACCACTTTCAAACTAGACAGAGTCATCGGTCGTGGATATGCAGACCACTTTGTTCATCTTCGATATCCAATGCTTCTATCTTCGAGAAAATGCGGTGAATGTTTTGTCTCGATACCTCGTCGGCTACTATATCGTCGTACAAGTATTCCAGCTCTTCCACAAAATTTAATTCTGCTCCAACGAGCATGCTAAAGCACTCGGGATAAGTGCAAAAGTTGCCCAAAGAAAAGAGCACAATCCGACGCGTAGCTATGCTGGTTTCCGTCATTGCCAGCCTGAACAGCTCCCAGGGCGTTCGGTTAGCGCAAAGGTCTTTGCAAAGCACATCAGAGTTGCGAACGAAATTGCCCAAAGCCCCTCCAGCATTTGATCGCGTCTTATCATCATCATTGTGGAGATTTTGAACTAAAACAGGAATGGCAGGACGAAGCGCATAATATAAGTCACCACTATGAAAAGCTGCATTGCCAACGGCTGAACATGCAAATCGCCGAACGTAATTATCGGGGTCCGATAACCCACGAATCATCCCATTCAGAACAGTACTGTTTGCTGAACTTCCATCAAATGGTGTGATAAAGTGGTGGTAGAAATGTGCTGAGTGACGGCCAAAGTTCCCGAAGCACTTCAACGTTTTTGCCCTGACCATCGCCTCCGGGTGCTGTAGTAGCTCATAGATTTGCGGGAAAAGATTCGCCGCCAGAATGCATTTGCAGTGAGTCTCGGAGCTACGGGCTACCTGGTTCACAATCGACAACAAGTCGATGATAAGTGAAGGTGAGCAGCTACTGCGCAACATTCCACACTCTATGATGACCAGCATGCCATCAGCTTCCACAAACTGCGAGCCAAAGTGTGTGGAGCTCGTCATCAAACGGGACAGAAAACTTATCGGTAATTCCAGCACGGACGTCTCCAACTGAAGCTGTTTGGTCGAGAAGACAAAGCGAAGGACATTAAGAAGTTTCGGTACGCATTTCGTGTCGTACAAAATTTCTTGAGTATTAACGAGCAGCTCTTCCGACATGCTGTGCACAAATGGAGTGCCAAGAACCTTTACCGTAGCGTGCACAAGCGCTTTTACAGCATTACTTCCACCTCCGACTACCTCTGGCCAGGAGAGAAGGTGTTCAATATGCTTGAGCTCAAGCAGTTTCACCAAATGCAGTAAGAGATGGTCATTGACTGCGAATTCAGTCTGCGCTACGTTGCTTTGTATCTCTCGCACAACTCGCAATAATTTGAGGAAACAAAACAACCCCCAAGGTGACAATAGATCTCCTCCGCCACTTGCCATCATACCATCGAAAATTTCCCAAACGTGATCGTGCTCAAAAACATTTAAGAACATTTTTATCTCCACGGACCTCGTAGCACCTTCTTCTTGTTCATTTTGGCGTTGGAGAAGCGCCTGTGATGAAGCCCTCGACGCAACTCGCAGCAGGAAAACAATGCCCGAGTCTAGCAGCCCCTGTGCTCGCAAGTTGTAGCTGGTGAGCATCTGAGCCTTACCTCTTCTTTCGACTTCATCCGTTGCGCTAGTGCTGAGCAAAAGAAAGATCGCATCAGAGCAGCGTTGTGTAAGAGCACCATGAACGACAAGATTCCATAGCTCCATGTCCTGGGATTCCAATTCGTCAGGATTTCCATCACTGCCAAGTGCGGACTCGTCAATATTGCCCGTTTCAATCACCTCAGCGAAAAAAGTGCTCAACGCGCTTAACAATGCAGTATCACTCGCGTGTAGAAACAGTGGAAACAATGTTCGAGCACAGCGCCAAATCTGTGGTTTTGGAAGAATTCCACGCCGCAAGACGGCTGACAATAGCTCCGTCACAAAGTATTGCTCGATCTGGTCCAGGCCTTCTGAAGTCATTCCCCATAGCAGAATTGTTACAATATCTGTGTCGCGGTGTTTTTGGAAGACTACATTCGTTACCGTCAGCTTTTTGGACGGAGGGGAAGAGGCTCGACATGCGTGCACGAAGATCTTCAGAATGCAACAAATAGTGGACTGATCAGCGTCTTCTCTGTCCGTATTGCCGCCAAAATTCCGCTTGTGTTGCACACGCTCGGTGATTTCATCTCCGAGCAAAGAAACCAGCTCGCTTACCGCGCCACTGTTGAAAACCTGGGAGCCAACTTCTAAATGAATTTTAACGCGAAGCTTGCAGAGGTGTTTTACATCTCGCAAGCTAGAGCTCGTCAGTGGCACAGCATCATCGCTGATCAAACTCATCACAGGAAAAGGATGCGTAGGGTTCCAACACTTTGCGTCGGGCTGGACGAAAGCTGCGAGTGCAAAAATCGCAAACAGACCAAGATCCCGACCGTCTTTTAAGATTCTACCCCCAGGAGAACTTGAAGTTCCTGATGCATGCAGGATCTCGCAGAGGGTTTGAATTGCCCCTGACACGTAGATAACCTCCAGCAGTACCGTCAGATTTTGTGATCGATCAATCATCAATCCCAACCACTTGAGTGCTTTCGAGTGAGATGTGGCAACGACAGCATCCTTCTTGCTTAATATCAGTAATATGACTGCAATATCACCGTTGCAAAATTCGCGATAGTCTCGGTGCTCCTCCAAAATATTGTCGGCTGCGTTGGCGATAGTTGTGCATATCGTGCAGCAGCGCACACTCTTGTAGATCACTTTGCTCGCTTGCTTCGTGTCGGCATGTATCGCTTCGCTGGCCTCTACCAGGCGGGCCAGAAAATGATGCAGGCTGTCGATAGTTTGAAGCAGACTACTAAAATCGACCATGCCGTCAATACTCTTCAGCACAAGCACCAAAGAGCGGTACAAACGATATAAAAGTGATCCGATCTTCGCCATAGTATCGCTGGAAAGCTCCTGAATAGGGATCAAAGGTAGTAGGCTGACAGCATTGGTGAACAATGGTGTAGTCATGAGCCCCGCGTCTACGGGTTTTACATCCTTTTCACCAATGATCCGGTCCCACACACCTAGAAAGCTCTCGAGAGCTATTATGTTTGCCGACTTCACAGTCTTAGGAGTTGAAAAAGGACCGTTATTGTCATCGGCCGATAACACTTGACCACTCATCTTGGTATAAGTTTGATCAGGCAGCTCGGGTTTACACAACTGTCTCCCCGTTTTTGGGTCGCATATTTTCCATTCATCACATGATCGCAGGCGTTCGATGCTTGGTTTGACTTTTCCGTCCGCCTCTCCTCCCAGCCGATAATGCACCTCTTTCTCCTCGAAAAAGCGTGGCAGAGTGCGTACTTGGCGCTCGAGCTGAAGTCGTTTTCTCAATTGCTTCGGTGTTTCTTGCACGAACGGATGCTCAAAAATATCTGGCCACTTTAGTCTGTAAGCAGGATCCTTGTTCAAAAGTCCTTTCAAAAAGCTCTGGAAATCTGCTGACATTGTCGACGGATACTTGACATCGTCGCGTACGATCATCTGGATTAGCGATACAATCCTATCTGTGTAGAACGGAGGTTTTCCCACCGCAAGTTCGTACAAAATCACACCTAGCGACCACAAATCCACCGTGTAATTGTATGTCTTCTCCTGTACTAGTTCCGGAGCCATATATAGTGGTGTGCCCTTAATAGACCTCAACAAACTCGTATCGTGTCCAATGGCACGAGCAAAGCCAAAGTCACACAACTTGATCTGCTGTCTCGAGCCAATGAGGATGTTCTGAGGCTTCATATCTCGATGAATTATACGGTTAGAATGCAGCACGTGCAATGCCTGAATCAATTGAATAGCAATTTTGCGGATTTCTTGTTCGGGTAAACTTTGCTCGTCTTCTAAAACTTGGAATAATTCTCCTTGAGCATATTCCGTCACGAGACAAAATTCTCGGTCCGTTTCGAACGAGTCCATCATTGTAATGATGTTGCAATGATTCAGTTGTCGAAGGATATTGATCTATATATTCATATTATACATAACATTCGTAAGGAAGTTAGATTTGAAGTTATTCCTTTTTACTGAAACCTACTTCTTGACGTAAATTTTTCAGATCTCGAGCACTTTTGCCCTGTTTCGTCACAAATTTGAGCGCGACGATATGCCCCGAGTACTTGCGACGTCCTCGATACACTTTTCCAAAGGAACCTTCTCCAATACGTTCTAAAATGTGGTAGTTTTCCATGATCGGATCAGAGATCAAGAAATGGTGACTTTAGTATTTGTTACAATAATTTAATAGATTATTTAATCAACTAGAATCGCCTAATTGATAAATTGACAAGAAAAGTGACCTGATGTACGTCACCCATTTATGTCAGGATCGTTTTACCTAAAGATGATGCCTTTTTATTAGCAGCGGCAGTAAATCGAGACCACCTTGTGACTAATTTTCGCTCCTTACTTGCTTAAATCATTATATCACCATGAGTTTTATACATGTCGACACGTCAATGCATGTGAAAAACTTTCATCGATGAACGTCAAACCAGAAAGTGTCAATAGGACGCGCGTACTTTAGAACACGCTCGACACGCCATGTCGAAGAGGTGCAGATGTTGGCGAGCTGCTCGCCCTTTGGCTGCACTTTATCTTAAGTCTGCTTTAATATTGAATTGTATTACTTATTGATCTTCTTTCGAGAATACTAAGACAAATGGTAACGATAGCAATCGTTCACATACACCCACGCTAGCATTTCTTTGTTGACAAGATACCTCAGTGTCGATCGTGCATGGATATATCTGTCGGATAGTTGAACACGTATGATACGTGGCGTAAAAACCGTCATATCTTGTGGGATCAAGCCGTAAAAATGAATGATACTCGTCGTAAAAAGTAAAAAGATCGCGCAGAAAAAATAGTGACGAAAAGCTCCGAGACTATTTTTTTGCTGCACTCAACGGCTGTCATCGATCTGGCTCTGGACGGTGAAACAGAGTATGTGGATGTCAAGTGCCTCGCACAGGAGTAGTGACCAGAGTTTGTTTGTGATTCGTGAATGCATGCCGGCACAAGGTATTGTTTTCCGGTAGTTGCTCCGTTTGGGTGGCAATTTCGGTACATTTAGCCCCGGTGAATATGACGACTTGTACCAATTTGACTGTTGAAAAATAGGCCACTGCTGTTGGCTTAGCTCGCCTCTGCAGTTGACCATTTACATTTATCTTGTTCGCAGAGCGCTTACTTGGACTTTCCTTCGTAGGAGAGGCTTTCTAGCGCACGATTGAGCATGAACATGTAAACCTTCAGTGCAGCTCAAATCTAGTAGTCATACAACTGACTTTAAACTGAGCTACACTTTCCACTGTCATAGCAATAACTGATGGAAAGTGCCATGTTGCTATTCTGACAAGCTAAAGTGATTGTCTGTAAAAACATCACATTCAAGTTGCGCGATGCACGTATTCGTTAAAAATGCCACTAGATTAGAAAACAATCAACCGCATCAAATTTACAAAGTGACAGATAATCAAAATGAATGAGCCTCACAAGCTAGACTAGATTGTATCTAATAGTACAACATTCATAAATAGCAATCAACTATTTTAGTACACACTTTTGACCACAATTCCAGAATTAGGTTTCAGCAGAGTAAAGATCAGTCTAATTGCAATGTTATATCAGCCTTCAAGTTTGTTATATTGAGTCGAGATTTTCCATTGAATAGCACCAAAGAAAACGTTTGGATTTGGTCCAGACTCAGTTTTTGCTAAGATTTACTTTACGTGTTTATATCCCAGAATCAAGGTTTTTTGCATAACGAGGTTTTCTCAGCTTCAACTTCGTCTCATTATCCAATTTGCAGGCTTCTAGATACGGCAGAATTCTAAGATAACCAACACTCTCTCCTTCACTATGACAGAAGTCAACATTGGTATCAACGGTTTCGGTCGCATTGGCCGCCTCGTGGCTCGTGCTGCCATCGAAAACCCCAAAACGAAGGTGGTGGCCATCAATGACCCGTTCATGGATCTGGATTACATGGCGTACCTGTTCAAGTACGACTCGACCCACGGCAAGTTTAACGGGACGGTAGAAGCCAAGGACGGTAACCTTGTCGTTAACGGTGAGGTCATTCACGTGTTTAACGCCCGCAACCCATCGGAGATACCGTGGGGTAAAGCCGACGCCACGTACGTGTGCGAGTCGACGGGTGTGTTCACGACGACGGAGAAGGCCAAATCCCATATTGATGGAGGATGCAAGAAGGTGGTGATCTCTTCTCCATCCAAGGACTCCACCCCAATGTACGTGATGGGTGTGAACCACAAGGACTACGACGGCTCGGCACACGTTGTGTCGAACGCGTCGTGCACGACGAACTGTCTGGCGCCACTGGCCAAGGTGATCAACGACAACTTCGGCATCGTGGAGGGTCTGATGACGACAGTGCATGCCACAACGTCGACGCAGCTGCCTGTGGACGGTCCTGCGAAGGGTGGTAAAGACTGGCGTGGTGGCCGTGGCTGCGGCCAGAACATCATCCCGTCGTCGACAGGCGCCGCCGTGGCGGTGGGCAAGGTGCTGCCAGTGCTAAGTGGTAAGTTAACGGGTATGGCGTTCCGTGTGCCGACGCCGGATGTTTCGGTGGTGGACCTAACGTGTCGCCTAGAGCAACCTGCATCGATGGAGGCGATCAAGGCCGCTGTGAAGGCTGCGTCAGAAGGCGAGCTGGCAGGTATTCTTGGCTACACGGAGGACCAGGTGGTATCGAATGACTTTGTGCACGACAAGCACTCGAGCACGTTTGACGCGAACGCGTGCATTGCGCTGAACGACAAGTTTGTAAAGCTCGTGGCGTGGTACGACAATGAGTGGGGCTATTCGAACCGTCTGGTGGACCTGATGCTGCACATGGCCACCGTCGACAAGTAAGAAACCGCGCCATGGATAGTCTCGACACGATGAAGCATGCCGTTTGGTTCGTTGGGCAATAAATGCTCACTATGCGTATAATTGCTGCAATAAGTAGCTGTCTGCAGGAAGTTGCGCCTCGCCTATCCTTAAGATCTACTAAAAACAAAGTCGCAAGTTTGACGATTGCTTTGTATTATTTTTAACTATTTTATTTACTTTTTTTGCACAACGCTGTGATGTTTAACGAGCAATATAAGACATGGGTGCTGTGAGCTCGCCATCTAGCAGAATGAACAAGCACCGGAACGTGGTCAACTAATAACGCGTAACAGAGTTCGGTTACACATAACAGCACGGTGCAAAAGTCTATTCTCCAACTTGTTGAGATCCATTTCAACTCTGGCGCCATTAATTATTGAGTGTCGTTGGGGTGGCGGGAAATGGTCCAATCAGCACGCACTTCAACCCTCATTCTCAATTCCGCACTATGAAGCGCAAGTCTCATTCCAGTGCGGCGCCTCCGCGCTCGTCTCGTCGCCATCGCAGTGCCTCTCCTCTCGGAGATACATCTATCTCTGCTCAAGACGCTCCGAGTGGTCCTGGTAGAGCGGTTGTATCGAGAGAGCGCGCGCTCTACTTCGCCACGGGAGAACACGTCGCCCCCAGCGTCACACAAGACATAGAGGAGAACGAATCATGGCCTGGCTATTTCGCAACGGCACAGCAACTCCGTGACAATCGACAGGCAGCGCAGACAGCGCGTAAGCAACGACAAGAGGTAAATCATCCCGATAATGAGACGCGAAAGGTTGTATGGACTCCTCAACGTCCTGCACGCTCGTCCGTCTTGACTGCAGACGACGTGGTACGAAAATTAAAGCATTTAGCACTGCAGAGTCTAGCAGAGCATGTGGAACAGCTGCCAACTCTCGAATACATTGATGCTGCTGCACGACATCAAGTGGCTCGAGCAGTTGTAAAGCTTCGGAGACTTCAGCCGGAGGTGTTGCCACTGTTTATTTTCCCCGGAGTGACGGAGATTGACATCCCAGATTGCTCTAATATTGACGAGGAGACGCTGTTAAAAGCGTTGACGGAGCGTGCAGCTCATGGACTGGTCCTTACAGTATTAAGACTGGGACTTTGTGGACGCTGTGTCTCGGACAGTGTTATAAACGAGCTTGGAGACGCATTGAGGACAGTGGAACAGCTGCAAATGCAGGGATGTTATCGACTTTCAGATGCTGGATGCCAAATGCTCATGCGACGCTGTGCTCCATCGCTTGAGTCGTTCGAGATCTCATGTAATCAACGAATTACTAAAAAGTCGATTGATTCCTTTTGTGAGCTACAGAATTTGCACTCGTTGACTTTATCCGAGTGTCCACAGATCGATGATGCAAGTTTAGAGTCACTTAAGAGCATGAGAAAGCTTAGAAAATTGAAGCTGAATCAAATGGAACGACTGTCCGATGAGTTTATCATCTCGTTGGCACAAAGTTTACCGGATCTAGAAGAATTCTCTATCGCACGATGTTCGCAACTGACCAACATTGCTGTAAGGGGGATGCTGGAGTCTTGTCACGGATTGAAGGTACTTGATGTGTCAGATTTACATCAGATCACGGATGAGTGCTTCGAACCCGTTCGAGAACACAGTCACGCTCTCCGCCAAGTTTCAATGCGATGCTGCCTGAGGCTGACAGATGTCGCATTCCAGCACATTGCTCATGGCGCCAACTCGTATCTTGAAGTGCTTGAAATGTCCAGTGTGTCGGTAAGCTACTAAAGTAGTAGAGAGCAGGACTATGTTTGATGTTTGCTCACGTAAATTCTGGTACACAGCAAGCGACGGACGCATCTATGATGACTTTGCTGGAGCACTGTGCAATCAGTTTGACGACGCTCGATATTTCATTCTGCAGGAACATTGCCGAGGATGCGCTCGGTGTTTTGGCAGATGGGACTGAAAACCTCCACTCGCTGGTGCTTTGGGGTTGCACTCAGGTTTTTTTCGTCAAAACCATTTCTTTTTTTTGGTTATTGTGCTTCATGTCTGACAAGATGCTCTGTTTATGTATGCTACGTATACTTGAAGATCACGGCCCGCTTCCTTACGCGTCATTCTCAAGATGAGTTAATTGTTACTGGTCATCCCTTACTGACAGGGCTCTCGATCCGATACTAAGTAGGCGAGAAAACAAAAAAGTTACTATGTTTCTATGTATTATTGCAATACTCTTTTGCAACATTAGGATGGTCTGAAACAGAAATGGTGGCTGGAGGCATCGACTATTCCCAGATTTCGTTGTTGTGATTCCAAGGGACAGGACACCCAACGCGTGCATGTCCAGAATGCAAGGTCTCAGATTCACAACTCGTCATGTCCTCGCATGATAATTGTAGTGGAGTCTGGTCGCAGCACAGTTAAATTTCATGCGGTTCTCGACATTCACAAAGCAATTTGCGCTCACTTGCTAACGGTCCAACTGGAAAGTCATGATGGATTTGCGCTACTCCCCGTACCAGCGGAAGAAATGCTCTAGAAAGTGAGCGATGTCCGCCAACATGCATGAGCTAAAATTATCAAACAATCCTCAGTTAGCTGATTGTTATCTTGCAGGGCGAAAACAACCTCTGAAACCGGTGTACGATCCCGTCATGAAGTGCTTCCTTGGACTCCAGACGAAGTATTATAAAGTTGATGAATCTTTTTCATGTAATAGCTTTCTCAATCTAATCTTTCACATGGTGGTATGAAGGATTCCTTGCTTCGTGATGGCGTTTGTCAGTTCGGGGGAAAAAATTGGAAAGCAATCTCGGGTCGCATTGAGCGTCGGTCGTCAGAGGAGTGCAGTAAGCGATGGGCCACCCTACAAGGTCTTGACACTGTCGTGAAGCGACCTTGGAGTGAAGAAGAGGACATGAAAATGCTGCACCTGGTGGGAAAGTATGGGGCAAGCAAATGGTCTGTGATTGCTTCATACCTGAAAGACCGAAATGGAAAACAATGCCGCGAAAGGTGAGTGATCAATGCAGTTAGAATTAGCCGGTTGTGTCGTGTCGTCGGCTAATACGGTCGATCGATGTGATGCACAATAGGTGGCACAATCAGTTGAATCCGGCGATCAAGAAAACGCCTTGGACCGAGGAAGAGGATGCGATTATCCTGCGTTTGCAAGCGCAACTCGGCAATTGCTGGGCGAAAATTACTGCTGCGTTGCCTGGCAGAACGGATAACAGCGTGAAAAACCATTGGCATTCTTCGTTAAGAACGTTAGGACAATCCACGGGTGGGGGTGACGCAACTTCTCAAAGACATTCAACAAACTCTAAGCGATGGAAGTCGAAAAAGAAACCCCGCAAGGCAAAGTTAACGAAAAAGGAGCAGGAAAAGTTGCTGAGCGGTGGCCACTCGGCGTGTAAAAATGTTTCACGGGATGCAGCTCCGGTTTGTGGTGCGAACGATGTGGCTACGATTGAAACTCATGTGACCCCTTTTGATAGTTCTCCTACGGTCTCGCCTGCTGATTCTTTCGCTAGTCCAGTTGTTGGTCGTGCTGCTACTTTGGTTGCTCCCGGTATCGAATATGGGTTCCTCTCCCCTGAGTCCGTGTCAGATGTGGATAATTATGACCTGTACATGTACTCGTGTACTCAAACGATTAAGCAAGACGTGATTAAAGCACAAGCTGTGATCGACAGCATCTTGGATCCAATGGGAATGGGTGGATATGGTATCAACAACTCGACTCAGCAGTGCGGTCCAAATCCATGCAACGAGAAGATCTTGAACCAGTCTTTTCAGCACTCGCTGGCAACCTGGCACGCAAGTGATGACAACTTCTGTCGCTCTGCAAGCAGTGATTTGTTGACAGACCCTACATCGCCGGCGAAACCTCCTTTTGGTCTGGATGAGCTGCTATTTGACTCACTGCATGACGTGTGTGGGAGAGAGTTGCAGTCAAAATCCGATTCGGTTCAAAATGCACCATCAGGTGTAGTTGCTCAATATCAGCGTTCGATGAATGCGACAGAGTGGGGATCGTGCAACACTTCTTCTCCGATTGCTGCTGCTACGGCAGGTTCCACGTTTGCATCCATTCCAACGTGCATGACGCCAAATCTGTCGCCAATCGATGAGTCAATCGATCAGGTAGACGACACGTTATTTCTGAACAAGGACGAACCGACAATTGGTGTTGATGACACGTTATTCCTGCCTAAGGAAGAAGCATTAACTGATGCCATGACGTGTATGGTACCAAGTGTGGAGTATAGCTTCTCGCAGGAAATTCCTGCTGGTGCTACATTTTCATCCCTGCTTGACGTGGAAATGTAATCTGGCTTCCAATATGTCCGTATGTGTAGAATTAATGTTAAGGTTTTCTGTTGTGATGTTGACTCATTGACACATCTTACGAGCTTGCTGACGTCTGTTTATAATAGTGATGATGTCGACTTCCCCCGCCAATTGTTCAGTCGTTTTCAAATATCGTTTAGTTCCGTTCCAATCCGATCTTGGACTTCACGCGACGGTGTCGACGACGACGATATTCACCGCGCGCAGAAAATCCGCAATAAGCTCAAGATGAAAACACATAGACCATGCCCAGCAACTTGCGTGGTCCTGTAGACGTTAGATCTGGTAGTGCTGTCGCGAAAGGAAATTGATTGCCTTCACTCAGGCGTTTCAGCGAAATTCATCATAAAGTGGGGCTGTAGCTGCGAAGGCCTGCATCTTCTCCTAAAAATCGGCGCTTATGACATGTCCATTCTCGACTACATCCGAAGTTGCGGATACAAACGGCATTTGATGTCTCCACTCACCGTACTCTAGTGGTATCATGACGTATTAACACTGATGCAGTTAAAAATCCGCAATATGTCTGGCGAATGACGACTGAACTTTTGGCCAAGTTGTCGCCGAAGTGCCAGATGCACCGATGGCTCAGCTCTTGGCAAGTTGCTGCAGACTTTGAGCATGGCTGTCCGGTGCTGCGGACATGACTACTAATTGACGGCTTGTCATTACCTCTACTGACAACGCTAAACCCTGCCCAAGAACCATAAGTAAGATACCCGTGACGATACCCAACCTGAAGAAGAGGTCCAAAAAAGCTTGTAGAAAAACTACACGCAGAGCTACCAGCGCAAGCAACAAGATAAAATGTAACAATCATCAAAATGGCAGCAGCAATTTTCAGTGTCATTTCGTGTCGGTTCTCTCCGTCGTGAAAGATAAAGACACTGGTAGTCTTCATTGAGTAGCTAACAACCAAATTGGCAACTTGCTGTACCAATGACAACACTATGGTTCCTCTTTTCTCCTGGAACTTAGACAATGGAGCCAGCGTTCGACGCAATACGTGGCCACAGGTCAGCGCATTCCTTGCCCACGGGGCCCGTAATGGCCGAGCCTTTCATCTCACCCTTAGGATTGACAATCACACCAGCATTGTCCTCAAAGTAGAGGAACACCCCGTCTTTGCGGCGCCAGGCCTTGCGTTGACGAATGACCACAGCAGGCATGACCTTCTTACGAAGATCCGGCTTACCCTTCTTCACAGTAGCCAGTACCATGTCACCCACACCAGCAGCAGGTAGACGGTTCAAACGACCCTTGATGCCGCACACCGCAATGATATATAGGTTCTTCGCCCCCGAGTTGTCAGCGCAGTTCATCACAGCGCCAACCGGGAGACCCAAAGTCATACGAAACTTGTTGCCAGAGGCACCACCACGTCCTGCAGCAATTAACGCGTGATATTTAGAGACTTGCAATGGTAATGAAGGAGGAGCAGAGTAGAGACAATGAACGTACCGCGCTTAGTTGCCATTGCTGCTACTTCTTGTTGAGAATGACGACTGCAAAGCGAATAGCTAGAGGATCGTCAGCCAACGGTTGGTTCGTGTGGCCTGTAATTCATTTTGCAATCAATTCATCACGTACTATTTCGAATGTTGTGGGCATCAACCAATCAGAGCATGTCAAAAATACCATATTTGACAACTGGTAAGATGTGATAGGCGTGCTATGATTGGCTAAAACGTAGATAATTCCTTCCTCAACATCATGGTAGACTATTGGGTGTCTCGGGAGCGGCATTATTGCAAGTATTGCAATGTCTGGATGCAGAGTGACAAGCTGGTACGTCTGTACTATCTCTATATCTTCTTGGCTACCTTTTGACCACTTTGTAATACTATAATAGAGTCTCAAACACCATGAACACGGTCGAAAACACAAGGAAAAGGTCGAGGAAACGCTGAAGCTCAAGCGTCAGACCAAATTGGACGCTGATAGATCACAAAAGGAGCTTTGTGACCAATTGCAGAAAATTGAAGAAGAAGCACGTGCTAAACATGAGCAGGATATGGCCAATCGCAGCAGGAGACCACCGCCACCACCGCCTCGTTCTGGACGGAACAATGCACCCCCTCGACCATCCCGAAAACCAGGACAGAGCCATGCAACACCTTGTTATACTGGACAAATCAGTGGAAGAGCTTCAATTGGACATCGAACTGCAAGAAAACCTTCAAATGACGCTCCGTGTTGTCCAATTATCGAACACGAGGAAGAAGAGGAGGAAAAGGAGGAAGAGGACAATGGAGTGTACGCTGTACGAGGTGTTGTCTATCTGGAAGGTAAAAAGCATGAGACGCAGCTGGAGAGTGGAAGTGCATGTCAGATTTGGGTGGAAGAGGTCGAGCAGTGGCTGGATGCATTGGTGGAACAGGCGACGGTGCACACAGTTCCAAATACTGACCTGACTTTCAGACGCTTTACGGCCATGTACATGCTGCCATCATCGGAAGAGGGTCTCAAGAATGGAGATAACGCCAAGCCAATTACTGAACGTGTCGTGCTAGCAGATCGCTTGCGGATCCCGTTGCCAACGAATGTGACACTTGAAGCTGCAGAGAAAATGGTGAATCAGTGGCGTAATGGTGGAACAGCAGAAGTAGCAACTTGGGCACAACCTGTTGTGATCGATGAGACTACTGGTATGGGTGAGTGGAGTACAGTAGAAGTACGACACATTGATGAAAGCGAAGAAGCTGTGGCGAAACGTGCGGAAGAAGCTGAAGCGGAAGCAACACGTCCTGCTGAGGAGCGAAAGCGTCTCGATGCCCTGGATCATTTTTCTACGCAAGAAGACAACGCTTTGGGTGCGTTCAACCCATGGGGAGGCAACTATAAGGGGGTGAACGTGGAAGACGCTGCAGATGCGACGGCTAATGGATTGTCGTCGTCTCGTCGTGAAGAGGAGATTCATATCACTACGAATGGAAACGTTAGCTTCAAGAAGCGCGGCCAGAAAAAGCAGAAACGTCGCAGGATACACACCGATGACGAGTAAAGTGTCACAGTAAAAATCCAAGCTGCGACATGGTCAAACATGCATTTCTGATTGTAAAAGGGAGTGTTGTTCTTGCTTTGCTTAAAGTAACGATTGAGCCGACACGCATGATCATTCCTTGCTACACAAGCACCACACGATCTCTTCTTCTCAAAATAGGAAGACGAGAAGAAAGAAAAGCCTTGCACGGTACCAGACGACCGATACACTAGAGGCTGCCACCAGCTGCCTTAATCTTCTCAGCGTCCAGGTAAGCCGTTCCGTAGGGCAAGAACTCGTCGCTGTGGGTGCTGGCAATGTTCTTGTACTCGCTGGCTTGTTCGGTGATGTCGGCCACTTCGTCGTCCGAGAGGTCACGCACGTACTTGGCCGGGTTGCCAGCCCAAAGCTGTCCAGCTGGGATACGACGTCCAGGGGGTACAACGCTACCAGCAGCGATAATGGTGTTGGATTCGACCAAAGCACCGTCCAGGATGATAGACCCCATGCCAATGAGGGCGTTGTTTTCAATCGTGCACGAGTAGAGCGTGCACCCGTGGCCAATAGTGACGTCGTTACCAATGTTAGCACCCGGAGCCAATCCCGGGCTAGTGGAACTGGCCGTGTGGATGACCGTGCGGTCCTGTACATTGGTGCGATTGCCAATACGCACCTGATTGAGGTCGCCTCGGATCACCACGTTGTAGAAAACCGAGGCGTCGTTGCAGATCTCTACGTCACCCACAACAGTGGCATTGGGTGCTACCCACACATCATGTGCGATCTTGGGTCGCTTATCGTACAATGCCATCACCTGACGGTGGCGAGAGACTGAATAAAGAGCACAGCAATCGGCAAATCATGAAATTCCGAAGAGCTCCATAAGAGAAAAAAAACCTACACTTTTCCTTGAACGAGTTGTCATTTAACACGCACAGACCAAGACGGTCCAGTGCCTGGCCAGTCTCGCGGACGCAACGGCCGAGTTCAAATGTCACCTTGCGCATCATATTTGCTACAGACGGAGGACGAGGGTGAACGAGCGGCTCCGAGAGCGACCACGGAAATTATCCGGATACGTACGGTGGACTTTTACTCGGACGGTCTGGGCGCCGGTTCAGTATGTGGTTTACACCGTTGTAACCGTGTATTTTGAAATGTAATAATGCTCTTATCAAGTAGTAGTACTTTTTCGGAATTTAAACGTATTCTGCTTCAAGCGCATTATGAGATACCGAGTCGGTTTTTGCAACTGCACGTTCGTTCATCAAAGTAATGGGCTATACGATCAGGCTACACTTCAGAAGGATCTAACATAATTACAGACGGACGGGTGTACTATCATCAATCATCAACAGCTTCGGACAGTGCTTTTGGCATTCCTTACGGATCTAATTACTGCCGCTGGTTGGAAAATTCACGTGCTGCTCGCCCTTGCTCTCGTACGCTTTGGACAGTACACCAATAAAAGGGAGGGCACACATGTGGCTCGCCTGCAAAGTCCACGTGCTGACCCAAAGTAGGACAACCCAACGGGTAATGCTAATGGTCCGCCGCCCAATAGGTGGCACCCAAACCCAACAAGCTGCTGCCGTGGGCGATGGGGAGCGAGCAAGTAATCCGACTTTTACTCGGGACTCAACAGCTCGCTTGGTATAAACCAAAGCATCCTCAAGGAGATAAAAATCAGCTTCGTCGCTTTGGTTTGCGATATACGTCGCCTATCGTCCCCTGACAACGTGTTGTTGTGATTGTCGTCACTCTAGAATCGGTATTGTCTGTAGCGGTCTAAATGTTCAGGTCCGGCTCTGTAATCCTGTCTTTCGTCATTAACCTGTTTTTTGTCTACTACAATTACCATAAGAAAGGCTATATTCCTATATCCGGATACGACCGCTTCATCCCCGTCTCTATTTCACGTCAGTTATCCAATCAGATTTCGGCTAGTGTTCCAGTTGCTCGATGCTCGGAGGCAGCTGGTACGACAGAAGAGACTTTCTTACAACTCATAAGTCACGCCCTTCCCCTCATTTTGCAACACAATCACCTGCACAATTGAACCACACCACGAAGCACTTGACCAAGTCTCAGTCGCATTCTCCAGACAAGAAGGTGAAGGCGAGTAGAGAGACACTTTTTTTAAAGAGAGGCAGCTTACATTACCACACCGTAGGGATAGCATTTAATCCGAAAATCTCTGCATTTTTTACTGCAAGACGAATCCAATATGAGTGCTCCGGACGACTATCGTGGGCCGAAATTCGTCGGGATTATGGGTCATGACAATGTCAGCCATAACGGTAGCAAGACGACCGTCTACTTTGTGCAAGTACAGGCAGCTGATGGCATGTTTATTGTGCGGCACCGATACCATGAGTTTAAGGACTTTTACGATAAGGTGAAGAGCTCTTGAAGAACCTGCACTATTTCTTTTGAGGGGTTTTGTGTTCAACGAATGGTTTCTGATATGGGTACAATATATATATCTATATAGTTATTGAGTGAAGGGTATCGCTGTTCAGCATTACCACCCAAGAAATTCCTGGGGAATAACAATAAGGAGTTTATTGAGAAGCGACAACAGGAATTGGCTAATTGGCTGCATCTATTATGTCAGTACGACCCGGCGTCTGGTACCTCTGATCCTCGCACGTCGGAGCTCTTCAAAGAGTTTATGTTGACTAACGTATGTGTTGTTATATGTGATTATTCGAGTTAGATGTAGCATTAGTGACATGTGATGCTGACTCTTATATGTTTAATTTGTTGTATTTTATATTGAATATGAGCAGAAAGAGCCTATGGAAAAGTACCAGGAAGCCAGAAGTTTTTTGTGTGATGCTACACCCCCAACATCGCAGTCGTCGGAGGCTGATAGTGAAACGGGTTTATACAATACGCCCAAGACTACATTGGATGATTTTGAGCTGCTTAAAGTCATTGGTAAAGGATCGTACGGCAAAGTGACGCTCGTGCGCAAGAAAGAAGGCAATCGTTTGTTTGCCATGAAATCTCTCAACAAGTCCAACGTGAAACGTCGTAATCAGGTGGAACACACACGCACGGAACGGCGTGTACTGGGACGTGCGAAACACCCGTTCATTGTGCATCTTCACTACGCTTTCCAGACGTCGCAGAAACTCTACTTTGTACTAGACTACTGCCCTGGTGGTGAATTGTTCTTCCACCTTTCACGGATGGAAAAGTTCGAGCCAAATATGGCCCGATACTACTGTGCTGAAATCACATTGGCGCTGGAACACCTGCACGACTTGGGTGTTGTCTACCGGTATGTAGTGTCCATGCTCTGTATAGTTGTTTGCAATGCTGGCACTCTGACAATTGATGTTTGTGTTTTACTTCAGTGACCTTAAGCCGGAAAACATCTTATTTGATCCTGTCGGCCACGTTTTGCTTGGTACGTACATTTGGTCAAGGTATGCACACTGTCAGCACTTTTGATGACTTGTTTTCATCGTTATTATTGCAGCCGACTTTGGACTTGCTAAGGAGGGCATTACTGATGGTGCGGAGGGCACGAACTCCATGTGCGGTACACCCGAGTATTTGCCTCCTGAGATTCTGGACCGTGTGGGACACGGCACGGCTGTGGATTGGTGGGCGATGGGCATGGTGCTGTACGAGATGTTGACGGGCTTGCCTCCTTGGTACACTCGCAACCGTCAAAAGCTGTTTGACCGTGTGCGTAATGCCCCTCTCACGTTTCCGGACGAAGTCGACCCTGTGGCTTGCGACTTTATCGGTGGACTTCTCCGACGCGACCCGAACAAGCGTTTAGGTAGTAAGAGTGCAGACGAGGTAAAGAACCACCCATACTTCAGCACGATGAACTGGCAGGATCTGTATGACCGCAAGATCCCGCCTCCGTTTAATCCGTGTGCCACCGCGGGCAACGCCGAGGAGACAAAGAACTTTGAGGCAGAATTTACCAAGATGCAGATCAACAGTGTGGAAAACTCGGCTTTGGGTAGCCTGCGCGTCTCGGACGCTTCACGCCCGTCCATGACATTCCAGGGCTTTACGTACAACACGCCCAACGACTTGTCCATGAGCGGTTCTGTTGGCCGAGGCTAAGGTATCCATGTTATGTGGTCCCAGTAATCTCTTGTTTTTTCTACTCGTGGATCCATTAAACGTGCGAGCGGCTGCGATGTGACTGCTGGAAAGAGAAACGCCTACAGCAAGCAAGAAGAACAGAGGGCGTTACAGGTAGGGGACTGAAGAGCAAAATGGAATGCAAGTCAGCGCGCTGTCGCGATGGGCTGCTCAATCCAAATACAAGAAAGGATACGCGATTGAAACTGGCAAGCTAGCAGAAGAGGGACAAAGTCGACGAGTATGTTTGTTTCGATATTCAGCGGGACGGTAGGGGGGCTCCCGTGTGATTGTTTTTAGTTTGTAAAACAAATGAACTCAAATTTGAAGATCAAAAGTTGCTTTGGGGGCTCGAATTATGCATCACTTGTTTCATTTTTTTCAGCTGCACCAGCGTTATCATCGGTCGCATCATTGTCAGTGACACCAACATTATCGCTGCCATCGATGATTCGGCCGTATCTCACAAGGTTGCGGTATTTATCTTTTAGATCGACATTTGACCGATTTCGAAGCACATCAGAGTACTTCGTCTTGATGAGCACCCAAACGTTGGAATAGCTTTCGTAAAGTCTGTAGCCCTCGATCAGGGCTGCCTCTTCTTCCGCTGACCATCGCACTCGTTTGCGTCGGCCAGATGGACGGCCGATCGAGCGAGGCTCACCATCTTCGCTTGGCACCTGAATAGATTATACGCGAAATATAGGATCATTCCCATGGCCGTTACCAACGACTGCATTACTTTTCTTACCCTGGTACAAGGGGCAGCGCGACGACCTTCTTGGCGAGTTCTCCTTGCAACTTCTGCAGCACGAGGTGGTCTCGATGATACTGGCCGCTCCGATGTCGGATCTTCTTTCGAAATGTTAGAGTGCACAGACTCTATCGGTTCGCGCTTCACTATACCAAACAGGAAACATTAGCATTAATCCACCCAGATCGCCTTGTTCTTCAACGTTTAGTATACGAGGAAACAAGACGCGCATCGACCAAACCAGGTGGCTCAACAGAAATGCGCGATATCTCTATAGCAGCATTATTACCATTGCTAGCAAGCATTTGTGCTTCTTGATCGTGCTCGTGCTCTTGCTCGTGATCCTGCTCAAGTTCCTTCTCGTTCTCGTTCTCGTGCTGCTGCTGCTGCTCCTGATCCTGCTCTTGCTCCTGCCCCTGCTCCTGCTCCTGCTCCTGTTCGTGTTCGTGTTCCTGCTTGTTCTCGTTTTCGTGCTCCTGCTGGTGCTCGTGTTCGTGCTGCTGCTCAATATCTGCTACATGGTCAGCATCACATCCAGCGATGGCGATAACCCGAGAGCGGCCTCGCCATTCCCGTCGAGTCCCACCGAATCTCTTTTCTAGTGAAGCACGCGGCACAATCATTCTGCACGCGCAGTATCATGACCAAGTCCTTCGTTAGCCACATTCCGCCACAGCATAGACACTGCAACTAACTTACTCTGGGCCTTCAGCTGCTTGCGTTGGAAAAGCAAGCTCGAGTTTCGTGGGGCCCAGTGTGACGGATTCGATCATGCACAATGCACGCTTCATGTCACGCCGAAAAGCGGAACCGTTAAGACGATAAAAATCGTAGAAGGCATCCCAGCAATCCTGTGCATTTACATTATTTGACCAAAATAGGCCGTCTGGACAAAAATCAAGCTTAAAACATCACAAACCTTTGGCTCGTCCAGCTCGAAGATCTTCTTAAAAGTCTCAAGGAATGTCGTCAACTCCGAGCTGTTCTCGTTTCTATAGCAACCAAACAATAACACACCGTCAGCATTTCTCACTTAAATGCCAAACAACACTCCTCCTACTCTTCAATCTTGTTTCTCAGCAGCACACACGTCTCGTAAATGCCTTCGGCATGGCACATTTCGTCACTTTCCAGCTTGAATAATTCTGCATCCAGACCTTCAAAAGCCACCGCAAATCTCTCCGCCGATAGCTGCAGCAACGTCCAACGTTAATATCTCATTAATTTCCCTGTCTCTTCCGTCTACTTCACATCTGACGGCGTCTCACATGTAGAAACAATGGCGACTCAAACAGAGCGCGGCTAGTGTCCAAGGGCATCATGGCATCCAGCTGCAGTATTCGTTCGAATAGAAATACAACGTCCATTGGCTCAGCATCCAATTCTTGATCAATTGCAGCCAATAGCGCTCTCCAACGGAAAGGACTTGTAGCGGACAACTCTACACCAATTTTGTGCAAAATCTCGGCGATGGCTACGAATACGAGGATAAGAAGGGCATAGAAATATGCACAAGAGACACTAGAAGCAGATGCAAATAAAGAATGTACCGTTGGCTTCTTCCAGTGCGCCAATGTGGCTTAAGAACTCGCCGCAGACTTCTAACGCCGCGCGCATTTTGAGAATTTAAATTTGTGAAAAAATGACAAGTTTCGAAACATGCGTTAGAAATATCGTAGCGGTTAAGTGATAGAAATCTAGTTTTTATGTAGTGCACTTATTTTTGATAACGTCATTACATGATCCACCGTCGCTACCACCGCTCCTTGCAGGTGTTCTCGTGGGCAGCCTGCGGTGCTATGACGGTCAAGCTTGTTCTTTTTACCGACTTTAGCTCGCGTAGAGGCCATAGCGAGCATGACCACGTATTTTCGGGGGTACATTAGGCTGTCATAGTGGCATACTTGCAAAAAACACAATTATTGACGTGAGGTGGATTATGTGGTGCAGATCCAGAGGTACACGGACAAGCAGCTAGACAAGTTCTTTGGCGTGGAGGATATCAAGAAACAGGCTCGACCTGATCAGCAGTCGAGTGATACTTTGCCTAGCTCTGTTTCAGACGAGAAGGAATAGATTTGTCTTTTGTCCGGCACTTGAGACCTTCGGTACAAACGTGTACATGTGCATCGAAATGCAGGAGCTACTTAGGTGCAGTTTTAATCTGAACTGGATTGTCATTTGTGTGGCAATAATGCCACCTCCTTCACCTCGCACTGCTCTCAACATTTGGAAAGTGTTGTGACTTTATCCGCTTTGCTCGTCTAAGGATGCTGCAGTAGGCTTGAACACTCCAAACTGCGGACGCGGAGGTTTGCGTTTAGCCGCTGAGCCGCCACGCTGCACACCGTACATGCCAGCACGCGAAGGTGGAGCCATCATAGCAGCCAACGGGTCTTTCTTCATTAGCAAGTGAGAAGGAGGCGGGGCCATAAGTGCTGCCAGCGGGTCGTTGCTGGGCGCAGGGCCACTGCGAATTGAACCCGGAGCTGAGTTCGTGCCTGCCGGTGGCACGCCCGTGGCGCTAGATCCAGGGGCACTACCAGATAGTGGACCAGTGGGCGGTGCGCTAGGTCTTGCAGCTTCCTCAGGAGCAGACTCCCCAGGAAACACCCAGCGCTTCGCATCTTCGTCGAAATAGGCCTCCATCTGCTCGCCGAGTTTGGCCACTTTGACTTCTGGGTTCATCTTAGTGACGATGAAAGATGACAGACCTGATAGCCATCCCGAGCCCTTTGCGCTACCGCTGGGTGGCGGCGTCTTAGCCCTCATAAGCTTCTTCATACCGCTAGTCTTGCCCTTATCACTCGCAGGTCCACTTATATTCGAGACAGCGGAAGGCAAAAGCGAAGCAGCAATCTCAGCGACAGAGCCAGCGGCTGATGTTTTAGGTTGACTCGAAGAGCTTGTGTCACCCGACATGCCCAGCGAGGATGACTTCTGAAACGATGGACGTGCAGGAGATGTGCCCTGCGAATGCTGTGACGTTTGCGGAGAAGGAAGTTTCTGCTGATAGCGGTACTGCAGCTGTGGAGGGTACTGCTGAGCACTTTGAGGAGTCATACCGCTGAAGTTACTGTCGCTGTGCGTGCTATGGTTGCTACCCGGGGGCTCAATCGAATGCTGCGAGCACGTAAGTGGTGTCATACCATGCTTTTGGGATCCTGGTCCGCTGTTTGAGAACGGTACTGTGGCACCAGACCCTCCATTTTCAGAGAACGGGCCAGACGATGTCTGCTGTTGTTGTTGAGGAATAAAGTGCCCCTGGCCGGCAAACGGACCAGGCTGCTGTTGCTGAGGAGCAAGACGCCCGTTGCCCGAGAATGATCCTGACGAGGCAACACCTGGCTTTGAGTAGGGTCTCGCTGGTGATGTTGCAGAAGCTCTGTTGCGTCCATTTGGGGAGCACACGGGTGGAGTTGCGTGGCCATTAATGCCAGTGGGTACAGATGAGGGTCCATGCGCACTGAGCGGAGGGGTTTGCTGATACTGCTGCGGGTGTAACGACGCAGGTGACAAGGTTGGCGCAGCCATAGGTGGGGTAACCGGGTAGCTTTCTGCGCGTATAGCCACCTCGTTTGCGTACAAGCCACCCGGTGTTAGCGCAACAGGATCTGCGCGAGGAGCAGCATCTGATTCGTTGCCCTCCACCACACGGTTCACGATCTTACCCATAATGCTCAACGCACTGCCAAGACCCCACTTGCCACCTTGCTTGCGGCCACTACCACGGCTGGTCGCTGCTGCCACAGAGGCTACACGGTCGTGACCAAGGTGTTGACGCAACCGGTCATCCAAGACCGTGAGCTGGTTCTTCAATCCGTCCAGATACATAGATGTCCCAGGCTTCATCGTTGCCGTCACTGCCTTGATCACCACAAGCATCGACGTCACGTACTTATACGCCGTGTCAAGCTTTCCGTGATCAGCCAGAAGCATCGCGTAAATAAGCTTGTAACCCTGGAAAGGAATCATGAGTTTGGCCGATGCCTCGTTTGCATGCTTTCGGGCCCACTCGTAAATTTCCGTTCGTTGCACGGCATCAGGTGACACATAGAATCGCGCTTCCGTAGGTGTCCGGTGATCTCCTCCCAATAGCGCCATTTTTGAATTAAGCGTGGGTGCGTCAACTTGAATACCTGCAAGTAAGTAGCAGGTATGAGCTGCCGCTACCGCGTTGACTTCACCCCACAACCGATCGCCCAGCTCCGTCAGAATCTTGTTGGTATCCGCAGTCCGGTTGGATAGAAGAACTTGAGCGTGGGATACCCAATTTGAGAGGATGAGAGATTCTGCGGGCTGTTGAATATTGGTTTGTAAAAGGCGCTTTGGCTCCTGCACGCTCTTTTCTTGTTGATCCGCGAATGACATGAAAAGAGTGCGACACGGATCGCCAGTTGCATAGTGCTCGTCCAAATATGTGCGCAAGACTCGCTAGATTTTGACAAGACAGATAGGAAGTCAGAACAGACCGTCACCGCAATATAGTGAGGCTACGACACGTACCCTGTACTCCTCCTTGTCGGTGAACGATGCGATCAGCATGGCTTCCGGCCACATCTGCGCAGTCATAGCCGAAGAAACTGCACTCTGCCTATCGCCAACTAAGAGCAGGTCGCGGAGATCATTTGCGCGCTTCAGCATAAGATCAGAAGGCTGCCAAAAACAAATACACATTAGCGCCACAGCTATAGAATCAAAACCCATGCAGAAGAAACAGAAACTTACCGTCGCAGACTGAACTTTTCGCAAAGGTAAAATCGGAAATTCGTTCCTGTTACGCCGTTTACTACTCTCACTAAGCAGCGCGATGAGTTGAGCCTCAGGGGAATCAGGATCAGTAGGATTAAGCATTCCTGCATCAGAACGCAACTTTCCGTTGCATTTGACCAAGATACGCAGCACACCTAGCAATAAACGCTCGTTCTCTTCTTCGACAGGTGCCTCGCTCCGTTTCAGATGATCATCAAGACATTCCAAAATCACCTCGTCAGAGATGTCTTCCGTCAGCGGTCCCGGGAATGTGTCCATTTGTTTGAATTCACTGTTCTTCGGATGCAGCTGGTCCATGCGATACACATTCACTGGTCCCTTACAAAGCACATCGTCATCACCGTTGTCAAACTCAGATACACTAGTAGGTTACAGGACATTATACAGCACGGAAGAGTCAGAACAAGCAATCAGCGTTGAATACTGCAATGCTATGTCATACGTACACCGGAGCACCTCGGGAGCTGTTGCGAAAGCTGCTCCCAGCAATGTTTGACCGCGATTGTCTTTTGGGAAACATAGCCACCACGTTACCACCAAAGCCGAATGACGCTAGGCATGATGGAGGAGCGACGCATGGATCCTTGTATTTGTTGCTGGTATTCACAACTGAAGTCGGGCCAGCGTGGGACGCGTGTTGTGTAATCGTTTGCCCACAGCCCCTGTACTCCGTAGTAGTTCCGTATTCGTATACACCCGCAGCAATATAGTCTGTACCTTGCGGTTGCTTTTGAACAGCGCCGCCACTATAACCAAGTGCTGTGACGGCATGATGCAGCTCAGGTTGTTGCTGCTGTTGAAACAATCGGTATTGTTGTTGCTGTATCTGCTGCTGTGAGTGGCTAGCACTGCTTACGTCGCCCGCTCCCGGTACACGTGAGTCAAAATAGCTGCCTGAATGTCCTCCAGATGTATGCACACCACCCTCATCATGATGAAGTGTCAAGTGTGGAAACTGCAGAGAGGCAGCTGCGTCATCGCGAACTTGATGCTGTGGCTGCTCCGGCTTCTGACCATATTCCTTGTGCTCAAATTGATTCGATAGCGAAGCGGTAGTCTGTGGTGCTGGTGACGACGAAAAGAAATCGGACGACGTGTCACCACCAAAAGCGCTAGAGCCTGAATCGGAAAACCCGTTGAACGCTTGAGGGCGATTCACACCTTTTTCAGTCGCAATTGTTGAAATCGAGTTGTCAACATAAGAGCCTGCGTCTGCCTTTTTGACAACTAACGGTGATCCAGCAGTACTGTTAGCTTCATGCTGCTGCAAACTTTCGCTATATCTTGCAGGCGGCATTTCGGTTGACGATCGAATATCAGTCCTTGAAATCACTCCAGCCGCCGACGCTGGAAACGCTGTTGTAGTCGCTCCGAAATACTCACCACTGCTTCCACAGTGACTGCCATCTTGCGGAAGATCTTGCTCCTGATGGTGCAGGGACGCGACCTGGGGCGCTGTATGCACACCGGAATCATTAGACGTAGACACTTGAGGATGATATGTCAGTATTTCTGACGAATCCGGAAACACCGTCCTATTGAAGACCGACGACGCTTCATCACTAGTCAGGGAAGGTGTCATGCCAGAATTTACATCAGCGGATAGGCGACCCGAAGTGCTACCCACCTGTTGTTGCAAATTTTGCTGAGGCTGGAAAGACACATAACTCCCATATCGACTCATGGAAGAGCTGGATCCATGGCACGACAAACTCGCATCCTCAACCGATCCATATGACGCATTTAAGTCATGTGATTGCATCGGAGATCGCGTCGCAGTCAGATTTACCGTCGAATGGGTACCTCGTTGCTTCGCAATAGACGATGCATCGCTTCCACTCCCTAAAAGTGACGGTTGGGAACCAGTTAGCACTGGCGGCAGCTGTTGAACTGGCCCTGATGATGGAGTTTTCACACGCTCATCGCCAATGTTTGACGCCGATGATAACGGATCAGCCGCAGATGACCGGCCAAAGAATGCATCAGTTAATGCGCTTGACGATGACTGTAAATGGTCGGCAAAACGCCCAACTGTGCTATGGGAAGCAGTTTGGCTATAGTGTGGATAGCTGTTATCCTGAAGTTCCGAGTACGACGACTGGGCCGGACTGGCCCTACCAAACACTTCTGCCGTGGCGTGGTGGCTGTAAGTGTTTGTCGCTTCCAGTGTCGGTCTTTGCCCGATCTGCTGGCTACCATAGGATTGTTGAACTCGGCTAGCGCTAGAAAACGCTGTTGCCGCAGAATGCTGGCTGTGGTTGTTTGGCGTTCCAGGAGCTGACCTGTCAAAGTGGTTATGTCCGCCAAATCCACTGGTTTCACGTGGAGTCGTGTTGCTAGTAAACGAGTTCGTTAATGATTGACGGCTGGAAGGTCCAAAAACTTCGGTATTTGAACGTTCTGCCGCTATAACGCCACCGCTCTGTCCGTGAGATTGTGCACGAAACGTGTTGGTTTCTGCATTAGCACCTGACTGCTGCTCGTGGTTCGAAGCTTGTTCCGAATACGCTGCTGTGACACTATGACCATATTCGTTGTAGCTTTCACCCCCGCCATGCGAAGCACTATGTATGCTGGAGTGCTGTCCGAAATGACCCGCTGCAGTTACAGCATCTGCTAAAGCCTGTGCATCTCCACCAAAGTATGAGGATACACCATGATCGACATTCGCCTTGCCGCTATCACCACCATTACCAAACACACCTTCGGCAGACAATGCCAAGTTATCAAATCGAAGCTGCGCATCTCGCGAGGCAAACGGAGCAAACGGACCAGCATGATCATAATTGCTGAAACGTTGAGCTTGGAACGGACTCGAGACGGATCCGTCTCCTGCTGATCGATCATTGGAGTTTGAAAACGACAATTGGTTCGGCGCAGAGTTTAATGCTGATGTCTGGGTGGTAGATTCGGATCCGCTCGCAGCTTGTTTGTAATTCTGGTACACAAACGCAAAACCAAATTAGTAACCTTATGGATCTCTGACACCAAACAAACATCTGAGGGGTAACGAGTCGTACCTGGCCGTGCTTCTGATAACTTGAGCTATATGAATTCTGTGCTGGTCGAGCAAATGAGTTCTCAAAGCCACTTGAGGAAGGGCATGAGCCAAAAAGGTCTTCAGCATCTGAAGTTGGGAGTTCGTGCTCATCAATAGTTTTCGCCTCAGTTACCGCGGGCAATGCCCCGAACGAGCCGAATGCGTTTGGGATATTAGAACTTGCAGTGGTGCCGCCAAACAGAGAAGCAGCACTCTGAACGTTGTCTACCTGGACAGTGCCTTCGGGCTGCTGATCACAACTAGAGTCAGCTGACGCAGTTGCATGCGGAGCATTAGACGCAAGTTGCGAGGTAGAAACTACACTTGGCGAGCTTGCAAATGGGTTTGCATCAGAGAAGGTACCAGATTCGCCTCCGAAGATCGGCGCTGCGGCTACTATTACGGATTCTCCTATCCTTGCAACTGATCCAGACACTGATCCAGACTCTGGCGCAGACAATGCAAATGGCTCCGGTGTGCCACGGTGCTCTACCGTATCCGTCACGCAGTGGCCACTCGGAGAACGAAATTCCGACAAATAACGCGGATTTGTGTGTACAGATCCACATATACTTGTTGTGTCGGATGCATTGTCATCTGAAAATCCTCCATCACTGGCATTGTCGGAAGTACCAATGGTTGTTCCAGGAGCCGAGAACTGTCCTTCGCTTACAGATGGGAAATCAGTGCCAAAAGCTGTGCTAGCATTGGACGAATCCACCATGCTTGGCGTTTCTGACATGGTACCGTCCGAAGCACCACCTTCACTGACACGTTCCGAACCGCCAAACGTTGCACCCGCGGAGGATACTCCAAATGATGCTATTGAACTGCCTTCATGATCCGTACTGGCTATAGATGATTGATACATGCGATGACTCGCAAACGAAGACTGAGATCCGCCATACAACGAAGATGGCCGCCCCGACGACGGAAAAAATGAGTTTTCACCTGAAAAAGATACAACAGAATCCCGTTCTTCTTCGTCTTTCGGTCCGTGATGAGTGTTGCGACGAGTCTCGTCGCCATCTTCTTCATTGACCTCCTCGCCACAGGACATCCGAACATGCCCATCATCACGTAATAAACGTGGGTCCCATCTTACATTTGATTCCGTGTATGAGTCACGAGTTTCGCCCTTTCCTCCGCTTGCAAATGTCATCGAGTTATGACGAGCCTCGTTTACACCAGCCCCAGACATTTCTTCCGACAAGGTTGGGTTGTTATTTCCTTGAGGCGAACGAACACGTCCAAATGGCTCGCCAGTTCCAGGGGTATGAAGAAAAGGAGCAATCTGCGGCGCTTCCAAAAATACGTTGAGATCATTTTCTTGGCTTGCTGACTGAGCACTAGCACTCGAGCATTCGGTCATATGAGTGCTCTCAACCGAGTGCAAGGGCACCGCTGAATCTTGCGTCTTCGGAGGTCTCGCTGGACCTGGCTCAATCGAAGAAACTATAGTGGACATCTTGGTAACCTCGGGCAATTTGTCACTCATTTCGTCCCGGCGGGAATTCTTGACCGCTTCCGAGTGCCCCGAAACAAAATTGTTCGGCGCACTCATAGCTTCTTGGGCAATACAAAAAGAATGCTCTAAATTAGTTGAAATAGCGAGAGGTGGCGGTTGATACGGAAGCGAAATAGAGGTATCTTGTTGACTGGAAGAAGAGAGCGTAGTTGATTTGACATGACTCTTTTCGCCACTGAAACTCAAATCCAAGCTTTTCAGTTCCTTTGTCCGATCCTTTATAGACTCATCCCATTCCTCGTCGGCATGTTCGTCGTAATCAAACAGCTTATCTTCATCACCGTCGCCCCAAAATTCACCAGCATCGCCGCCGGGGCTAGTGAGCTCCACAGGAGGAGTCACAAAAGCACCTGCCCGAATTGTTGTTACACTTGTAACAGCTGCCGTGTGGACGGACATTGAATCATTTGTCGCCAACGTCTCGGATCCAGTGTCCGCGGGCTCCTGCTGATCCAAGTCATCATCCCATTGCTCATCTTGCTGGTACGATTCGCGAAAAACGGAGGCCTGAACAGATGGGGTAGTCTGGGGAGGTGCTTTGCAACTCGTCATTCTAAATGCAGTACGCGTCGACTTGGCCGGAAAGAAAGTTGACGATACGGTTGTAGAAGGCGGCAATGGTTGCGTAAATTCAACCTGAGTCCGTTCAAGCGCTGGTCCTGATTGATGAATTGAACTCTGTGTCGCACTGTGACCCGTTGCCTCAAACGTGCTATTTGTCACTGTGGCGGAGAACGAAGTCGACGGCACGGCAGCTGGAGGCCGCAGAGCTCTCGAAACAGTCTGTGCTTGTTCAAAACGCAACTTTGCTTTGTGAGATGGCACTTCAGTAGCAGTAAAGCTCTTAGTAGTAGTAGCAACCTTAATATCCACAGCTGCAGGCGCAGCTTGATGCATTGTAGACTTCGCCTTGGTCTCAAAAGCACCACCAGCAGACACTTCATTCGGACGCGGCGATATCACTGTCGCCTTGGCAACAGGCGACGCAAGCACGTCGTCATCACCACCCCACGCAAATTCATCACCCGGTGCTTCCGCTGCTGCACGTACCGGGACCGTCGTTAGCGTCGTTTCCGTCTCATCCGTTGGATTCGAGAGCACCGTTGACGGTGAATCACAATCCCATCCGTCATCACTGTACAATTCCTCCGCGTCTTCCATCGAGAACAGCTGCGTCGGCCTTTCACTCGTCTTGGCAGCAGCAACAGAAGCTGCAGCAGTAGCAGTCTCTACAGTACGCCCGGTCCCACTTAATCCCGCGCGACTGACGTTCGTCGTAAAACTAGTACTGGTCGCACTTGTCATCACGCTTCTGTTGATACTCGCGAGGCTCAAAGAGCCAGCTGTGGGCACAGGTGGTGGGGGCGGTGCCACCCTTAGGCCACCAATAGTAGGAGGTCTCCATGCAGATGACGAAGATGTCGACGTGGAAGATCCTACGCCTGAAGCAGAAGCTCGTTGCACGGCCATACTGCTGTAACTGCGGTTACTACTGCTGCTGGTACTACTGCCTGCTTGACCGCGTGACGTAGCATCGATACCCAACGATGCGAAGAAATTCTGAGACGTAGCGACCCCAGCGGCGGGTTTCTGGCGCATTTGCGTGCCGACGTTCACGGGTCTAGCGCGTGTAGTGCCACCTTCTGGTGAGTTCCCGTCAGGCAGAGATCCAACAGCAAAGAAGAAGCCGCGGCCCTCGCTCATTGTTTCGCTCTAGTGTTCACTCACTTGACACTTTTGGATGCGGTTTTTACCTTTGGAAGGGGAATGCGCGGTTTCCCTAACCATCACTCTCACTAGCTTGAGGTGACTAATGTCATTAAAATAACTCTTCATAGTGACACAAGACTCGATGCCATGGACTGGGATCAAGAAGAATAGTGTTGAAAAGTGGATTCAGCTCCAGCTGCTGCGACGTATAATAATCGTTGTTGTTGTATTAGCATCGATATAGTCATGATGCCTGTTTTACTGCTTGGCAGTCGCACGTCGCAAAAAACATATTGCATTTTTGGCTGCTGCCACTAAACGCAGTAACAGATGAGAAACGTTACGTGGCATTAGTCTGTTTATGCTTCAAATTCGGTGTCTTACATTGTGACAAGTGCCACTAGCAAAGCAAATCCACGGCAAAGCAGACCCGCTGGGACTTCCGGTGTTTCACCGTCGCTCACTGTATTGGCTTGGGCAGTGCAGAAGAAACCAATCAAAGGCCAACACAGACGAAAGAAGAATGCCAGTGGAGATACAGCGTAAGCTAACGGTGTTAGGGTATCCAGGCGTGGGCAAGTCGTCGCTCACCACGTGCTTCGTGGAGAACCGCTTTGTGGAGAATTATGACCCGACAATTGAAAACACGTTCCACAAGACCATCCGAGTGCGTAATGCGCACTTCATTACGGATATTGTGGATACGGCAGGCATGGTAAGACTCCCTGCTCGCCGTCTCTCTGATGGATGACTAGATTTGGTTGTGTTGGTGGCAGGACGAGTACGCTAATTTTTCGCAGGCAGCATCGGTGGGTGTGCACGGCTATGTGCTTGTGTACTCGATTGGCTTGCGCACGTCGTTTGAGAAGTTGAAACTGATCAATGAGAAGCTCCTTAACATGCTGGGCTCCAAGCCGCCGCGTGTGCTGGTTGGTAGCATGTCGGATCTAGAAAAGGCCAGGCGAGTGGTGTAATGCAGTCGATGCTGGATGAGGTGAATGATTTTTGGTGCTGACAGTTGAGACGGACGTCTATGTTGTGTGTTGTTGTAGAGAGGTGAGTGTAGAAGAAGGTCAGATGCTGGCGAGCAATTGGGAATGTCCCTTTGTCGAGTGCTCGGCAAAAGACAACGAAAACATTAGTAAGTAGAGTCTACGTACGTGTGCATTGTCAATTTGGATGGATTGTGTAACGACATGTCGATGTAGACGAGGTATTTACTTATCTAATCAAGGAGATTGAGCGAGATTCCGGTCTGCTGGGGGAGAGCGACGAATCTCAATGCATGATTCTGTAAATTGGAAAGCAGTTATACTTGAGTGCAGCGATAGACTTGTAGCTATCTCGAAGACCTTGCTACAGCAAGGTTCGGCTCAAAATGAAAAACGTTGCAGGTGAAGAGAGACATGGAAAGAGAAAAAATGGGACACAAGTCAAAAGAGGAAGGAATACTGCATTGACTGGATAACTTACTTGCTTTACCTATCACAGCAGAAATCTTGCCTTAAAATTATGTGTGTACCGACGCCAAAGTGTAACTGCATCACTAGCATGCTTGCTGTAGTCATGATCACGCATCGTAATGTTTATGCCAAAAAACCATCCTCACGCTACTCTCATCTCCAAAGCCGTTATAAACCACCCAGCAGATATCTTTTCTTGTCGATGGCTACTTCTCCTTCTTCTAACTCCCTTCCATCTTCTCCACCAATCACCATGTTGCCCACTACTAATAAAGAGTTTATAAGTGTTCATAATGGTCATTTCATCGACGCTCAAGGTCGGGTGCGACTTTTACGTGGTGTCAATTTAGGCGGCTCTTCCAAGCTTCCGTTTGGTTACGATCATACAGATAAAGACACGAACTTCAATGGGTTCTTTGATACTGCACAAAGCGTCTCCTTTGTCAATCGACCGTTTCCATTGAGAGAAGCGCCTTTACATTTTGCCAGATTGCAACGTTGGGGTTTGACTTTTCTTCGGTTTGTCGTGACATGGGAAGCTATTGAACATAGTGGACCAGGTGTTTATGATCGAGACTATTTAAAATATCTTCATGATATTATTGCAATCGCTGCAGACTATGGACTGAGTATCTATGTTGATCCTCATCAAGATGTTTGGTCGAGATGGACGGGGGGAGATGGAGCACCCATGTGGACATTGGAAAGTATCGGACTCAAACCACGAAACTTTGACGTGACCAAAGCGGCGCTGTGTGTTGAGACGTGTGGATTAGAAGTAGCCAAGTTTCCAAAGATGATTTGGCCTACTAATTACTTCAAGATGGCATGTGCCACAATGTTCTCGCTCTTTTGGGGAGGAGCTAAGTGTGCTCCATCGTGTCGGATCAATGGGGTACAAGTACAAGAGTATTTACAGTCGCATTACTTAAATGCTATGGTGGAGTTGGCTGAGGCGTTAAAAGGATTGACGAATGTTGTGGGCTTTGGAGCAATGAACGAACCATCCTCTGGGTACTTGGGATTAAAGGACTTGGCCAAGCACTTTCATCCCGGCGAGCTTATGTACGGATTGGCACCCACTCCGTTTCAAGGCATGGCTCTGGCTGACGGCTATCAGCAGGTTGTTCAACGTTGGTCGAATGGTGCGAACCAACACGTACTAGGACGACCCGATGAGATGGTGACGGTGGACCCTAATGGATCTCGCGCTTGGCAGCAAGGGCGACGTTGCATTTGGAGGGAGGAAGGAATTTGGGACGTGGATAGTACATCTGGAAAACCAGTGCTGCTGCGTCCAGACCACTTTGCAGATATCATGTTTGGCCGAGATTGCTACGTGCCCTTTGCAGCGGTACGTTACGAAGGAAGTTTTACATGAAGTTTAGACGCAAATAACCTAATGCAATGTTCTCTTGTCATCGCAGCGCTTCACCGAGCGCATTCGCCGCGTCCTGCCCCACATCTTGCTATTCGTCGAGCTGCCAGCGCTCGAGTTCAGCATCGACGCATTCCCTGAGATCGATGATACCCTTATCCCACGCGCGGTTAATGCTACGCACTGGTATGATGGTGTCACACTATTTCTGCAAGCTTGGCGCCCATACTTCACTGTCGACCCGAGGACTAAGCGACCTGCATTTGGCTCCGCTGCTGTGCGCAGAATGCATATGAAGCAACTACAGAGTATCAAGGCATATGGCAATGAGCAGATGAACAACGCTCCAACACTCATTGGTGAGACGGGCATCCCGTTTAACATGCACGGTGGCAAAGCTTTTCAAAACGGCAATTTTAGTGCACAGGTTGGAGCCCTGGACAACACAATTTCGTGTCTCGAGGCTTGTATGGTTTCCTTCACACTTTGGTGCTACACGTCCGACAACTGCAACGCCTTTGGCGACCAATGGAATATGGAAGACTTGAGCTTGATCAGCAAGGACAAGCCTGTACGATCTGAAGGGCCACTTGCGATGCCAGATCGAGACGCCTGTGCGCGAGCGGTTCGGGCATTTGCTCGTCCCTACGCCACACGTATTGCTGGTTATCTTTTAAAGTCGGAATTTCTGCTTGACCGTGTGCGCTACGAGCTAAAATACGTCTCCAATCCGAGCAAACCCAGTGAAACTTCCATGCACCCAACGGAAATCTTTGTGCCGCATCTGCAGTACTCAAAGGGCTACTCTGTGGAGACGTCGGATGGCTACTACTCCGTCCAATCGCACGATGGATGGGACGTAGTGTCTTATATGCATGATCCGTCAAAGACCAGTCACTGGCTTTTGATCACATCGAAGGATACAAGTATTGAAAAAAATTGCTGGGCACGTAGCCTGAAGAGGAGGTTACTCATGCCATCACTTCTAGCACTTGGTGCCTACACATTGCATTTAATTTTTGAATAGAAGATGTGATGAAGAATACTACCTACTTAAATACTAGCAAACAATGCCACAGCTTTATATAAATGATGCGATCACTTTTGCATTATCAGCAAGATATTCAACATCTACCAAGATCGCTTAAGACGACAAGGACATTTTCCACAGCTTTCAAGCTCAATTATCTTTGCAACTTTCGGTTGACCCTTCCAGACCATCATGTGGCAGCAGTCAGATAGTCAGCACAAATTCAGTTCAATCACAGCCAATCCACGTCATTTAGTTACAGTGGGGTATAAGTTGTTTTTGTAATCCTAATTCTGACCAACCAGATTCTAATAAAGACGATTTGGGTATAGCGCGTCATACTATCATTGATCAATGATGGAGTGCCAGACCCAATAATTAGCCACTAATAAATTGGTTCCCGGAAACACTTTCGCACTTAGTGCAGTCAAAACACAAAACCAAGGTTTTGCCGAAAATTCAGAAAACACCAAGGCGAGTCTAGCGTGTCATGGCAAACTCAATCACCATTCATCACCGTTCACTCTGATACCTCGTCTTTTAGAGCAGACACTATCACGTACTGCATTGCGCTTCCATTCTAGAGGTAATCTAGGTAAGCCGACCGTCTTTCCTAGCCAAATTTACAACTCTTACCGCGCATACGGAGCCATCGCACTCAGGCCACCGTCAACTGTGATACATAATTCAAAACCAGCTCAGCCAACTGCAAATGCACGCATTGATCAGCTCTTTCATATGAGATCCTCACCGTAGATAGTTTGACCCGTCACGGACGCCGCGAGCTCACTTGACAGGAAAACTGCAACAGACCCAACGTCTCCGCTTGAGCTGTTTCGACGCAGAGGGGCGTGGTTCTCAGCATATTTCTTCATTTTCTGTAGCATCACGTTATTGTTAAGAGAAGCCTCGTGCACGACATCGCTCATCGCACAAATCAACACTCACTGAGATGCCAGGAATGCCACGGGCCGACACCGTGTTCATGGGTCCAGGGCTTATACAGTTCACACGGACACCTTCGGGCCCAAGCTCGTACGCAAGCTGCCTCGCCGTCGCCTCTAGCGCCGCCTTTGCCGGACCCATCACATTGTAATTAGGTACTACCTTTTCCACATTTTCCATTAAAATTGACAACAATCAGTATTCCTCCCAATAACAACAACATTTCTTCGACTCGTTCACCTTTGTCGATCCAGCATAAGTCAGCGCTAACACGCTGCGGTCTCGTTTCTCTCCTTCCCCTTGTACCATCAATGGCTTAGCTGCCTTCATCAACGCTACTAAGCTATAGGCACTGACATCCATCGCCTGTGTCCATGCAGCCCTCGGAGTATTCAATAATCCGTTGGCAAAGGCTTCACGCGGGGCAAACGCCACCGAATGCACCAAAATGTCCAACTCCCCATTAAAAGCTTCTCGGCAGCGTTGCATTAGCTGTTCAATGCTCGTATCACTTTCCACATCACACGGTTCAAAATGCAATGTGGGACTCGCTGTTTCGGACGGTTTGGGAATCTCAAAGGTGCAACTTTTGACGTGATTTTCGTTCATTGGACTTTTAGACGACACTACAACGCTTGCACCACCCGAAAGCAACGCTTGAGTCACACTTGCAGCCAGCGAGTGTTTGTTCATAAGCCCCACTACCAGTGCACGCTTGCCTTTGAGCAGCATGACCATCGTCGCGGAGGATACCAGATTAACTAATTTGAAAACAAACGCTATTTTGCAGGTATAATATTTATCTGACATCTGCTATTCCTCCACAATTTGGAATGTGATACAGCAAACAACGCATGTGCGACCCTTACGGACTGTAGTCGCCGGACAGTAAGTATCACTAGACTGCTAATCCTTTGTCCAGCCGTAAAATTGGAATGGCGATAAGGAACAACAATTTCGTTACATTGTGCTTTCGAATGATGTGCAGCAAGCTGACATTGTGCAGTTGACTCATTCTTCAATCAGACAAGAACCAGTAACAGCTCACCTTTTTTCAGATGAAACCCTTTGCTCCTTTGAATGTCCTTACTCTGACAGCGTTGGTGGGCTGTGTGAACGCGCACGGATACATTTCGCAGCCCCGTGCAAAGTACGAGCCCAGCCCTATGTATACGGGCTACAATTGTCTCACCAATGCCAGCATTAACGAGGGATTCGCCGGCGGTATCTACAACCATGAACCAGAGAATAATGCCAAGCAGTTTGCCGAGCACTGGAACGCCACTGGATACACATCGCTTCGTGAGATGCTTGATCCCATTGCTCCAGACTATGGGTACTCAATCGCCACGGGAGACCCAGTTGATGTGAGCAGCTATACCGAGATGTGGTGGCAGAATAACGAGTACAAGGAAGGCTTCCTTAAATCGCATTATGTACGTTACGCAACTGTTAACGGTCGTTGTGTTTGTGCTAACTGAATTTGCGCTGGTACAGGGTCCCTGCGAAACCTGGATTGATGAAACAATGGTCTTCCACTCTAAAGATTGTGCCAAGGAGTTTCGGTCATACCCTGCCAAGATCCCTATCGACTACTCGGCTTGCAAGCCAGGCAAAAAGTGTTTGCTTGTCTTTTACTGGCTAGCGCTTCACTCGCCACAATGGCAGATTTACAGTACGTTCAAAAAAGCATTTTCGTGGGAGCAGGCATTAATGCTATTTTGTTTGCAGAGCAATGCGTGCCTATTTCCAATGAAGGATCGGGCAAGTCTTCTGCCAAGGGTGCCACTACCGATATAACTGCACCAAAGGGTGCTCCAACTACACCCAAGGTAACACTGCCTGCTACCCCACCTGTTACCCCGCCTGCCACACTGACAACGGACTTTACCTCGATCAAGACGACAGGTCCTGCGAGCGCTCCTGCTATAGTCACGAGCAGTCCTGCTACAGTCACGAGCAGTCCTGCTACAGTCACGAGCAGTCCTGCTACAGTCACGAGCAGTCCTGCTACAGTCACGAGCAGTCCTGCTACAGTCACGAGCAGTCCTGCTACAGTCACGAGCAGTCCTGCTACAGTCACGAGCAGTCCTGCTACAGTCACGAGCAGTCCTGCTACAGTCACGAGCAGTCCTGCTACAGTCACGAACACTCCTGCTGCAGTCACGAGCACTGAGACGTAGGGTAGTAAACCTGCTAGCTCTTGCAACCGACGCATGCAGAGCAAGTCAAAGTAAGAGTTGAAGTGCGCTGTCCCATCTATCGATCGATAGATGCAAGTAAGTTTGTATCGATTGCGTATTTCGTGTCCAGTCAACACGTAGATGTGCTTCTACTGCTACAAAGAAGTTGAAGCGATGCATTTTTCGTCAGTTTGTTGTTCTTTAGCCATCAGGCTTTATTTGCAAACATGGCACGTTATTGTAGAAGCTTGCATTCCGTAAAAGCAGATACAGTGCACAGTGCGTACTACGCATTCACCAATCTCCACATCCGCATAATGCTGTAGGATTCTCACTCATATCTTCAAACACATGGCAGCACTTGTTGCCATCTGACAAATAATCTTCGCCTTGAGAGTTGAGTGTTGTTCATATGTTTTTTTAGATTTAGTGTCTAGTTTATAGAGCTCAGGATGATAAAGTCGTCGGGTTTTGTATTAATCGGTATCCACGAAAGAATCTACCGATCATCATACGCTTTACAGGCCTGTTTAGTGGCTTTCATTGACAGCGAGGAGTGTGAAAAGCAAGAGTATGAAAGATCCTTCCTTCAATATCTCATTCCTGTCGTTACTTTCGTCTTCGGTGTCACCATCTTGATTGAGTAAGCATCGCCCCACAACGTAGACTCCAGCAAAAACGTACAAGTCCGAGAGCGCCGCCATTGAACGGATGAATGCTAAATGAATGGGTTAGTGGATGAGCTTTATTCCAAAATGAAGCTGGAAAGAATAAACAAGTTTAGGATGAAAGAGTTCATGCCATCCTGGGGTCAAATGATCATTACGTGAAGCATCTACAAATCACAATGCACACTAGTGTAACGTCAAATCAACCTGACCAAGTTTCAGGTTAGTTTCACCATCGCTGAACGGGGCTCGTGGTTAGTCTGAGGAGCAACCATTACCTGAAATAGCGTTAAACGCGCGCGCTCAGTAGAAAGCATAGACTGCATTGCCAAGTTTTGCAGGAGAAGCCTGCGTAGTGTCAGCGTCTGGGCCGCTGTTTCATATGGACACAGCTTCTGTAGCAAAACGAAGTGGAAACAAGAATGTATTGAGAGGAAATAGAACATACTGTAGACTGCCGTCAGCTAGTGTTCAATCTGAAATTGTTGACTCTATAGACAACTCGTCGAGCAGCCCCTGGTTGCAACACTTGCTGAGTTTTGCTTCGTCACATAGTTGATGGAAAGATTACAGCACAACAAAGCTGTAACAGTGGTGTATTATCTCGCTTTTGATTTTCCCAAAAGTTGTCTTACCAGTGTCAACGTCCAACGGTTGCTTCACCTCACGTGATGTTGATACTTACCACTCGAACGCTTGTGAGTATACGCAATCGTATCACTGAGGTGGAGCGTATCCAGAAATAGCTTTGAAATGCTTGGAAAATCAGTACCTGCTCTCCTATCTCCTGTGTTTCTTAGTCGATGGTAGGTAAGCCCGTTTCATTCTTGTTCAAGATGATCGCTCAATGGCTCGTACACCAAAAGTTGGACAATAGCATTCCGGCTTGGTAGGTTATCAGCATTGCATTTCTCCAGTCGATATCGAAACGCTTCAAGTTCCGCTGAGAATGGTGCCAGTGATTCGGAGAACTATCTTTTTTCTGCCATGCAGAAAACAAGAAGTAAAAATCGTGGAAGTGACAACGATCATACAATCATTCCAAGCTTTGGAGCTGGTTGGAACGTAGCTACCCAAGCCTGACCAGTTGCAATCTCGAAACCGGCCTCGACCACTGCGGCAACTGCAAGTTCGCCTTCTATTAGCTGACGCTAGGAGGATCCCTTGCTGCTTTGTCACGTCAGTATACGTATGGCTCACATACAATGCAGCCAGGCAATGGACAGAAAAACCTCACTCCTCATTTGTATTTGCACTGATCATGCCATTAGTCTGGCTGAGGACGAGGTAGGCGTCATGCATTTACGTTTGCCTTTGGTATGATCTCCCATTCTCCTCAACAGCAACCCAGCAAAAACACCACGTAGACGTCACGAGTGCAATACTAAGGCCACATACACGAGAATGTTCCCCTTGAGCCAGGTGCTCTATCTACGTCACGGCTCCTTGCTCTTCTCTACCACCACGCTATCCGCTTCTGCGCATGCTTTTATGCTCGTACTGTTCACTCTCGTGCTTTCCTCAATGGCGTTGTGACCATCCGACGCCATCATGCGGTAGCCGCCATGGAAGTGGACGTACGGCACGATGATTTCAGTAACGGAGTGGCTTTGGAATGAGTGAGGTAGAATTTCCACAAGGAGGTCTTTCGAAGAAGGATGTGCACTACGAGCGTTTTAATGGCAGTAGTGTAGATACTTTAGTCGGTAATTGGCCTGCAACATAAGTCGCTTTGATCGTACTCATTTTAACGTTTGTAAGATAAAACACAAAAGGCCGTTTTAACACCTTTACCTCTTTTACAATTCTTTTTCGAGTAGGCGTCGGTGCACTCTATTCCTTACTCCTCCATTTCTCTGTAATCACACCACTTATCTTTTTCCTACAGCTTCAAATTGCGTCATCGCAGTTCGTCATGGATCTTTCGAGTCTTCGGGTCAAGGAGCTCACGAAGATCTGCCGCAGCTTCGGTGCGTAGGCCCTCTTGTAACTTATAAAATATTTCAACAAAGGGGTTTGAATGTACTGATCGTGCTAGGCATCCGCACAAGTGGCCGCAAGGCAGAGTTGGTAGAACGGATAAAGGCCAATGCCACCTACCAGGCGGACGTGGCCAAGATGGGTATCAGTAACGAGCAGCAAAAGAGCCATAACGGCACTAAAAGAAGCTTAAGCTACAAGGTGAGAAACATACTTTGACATGTTGTGATGTAGAGACACCCAGTGGAAATGAATTGTACTGTTTGTTGCAGAATATAGACAGCAACAAGAAGCAGAAAAATGAACAGGAGGACAATGTTGCGATTGACGCAGTGTTTGAACGGTTCTTAGGTATTGAACGACGTTGAAAAGGAATGTGAAAGTTTTAAGATGTTGCTGATTTTGTACTTCTTTTTCATGGTTTTACAGATCCAGACGTGGAAGAGGCATCAATCACGGACGAAGGCATTCTAGCATTTTGTGATGCATTGGGGATCGATGCTCAGGACCCGGTGATGTTGGCTCTAAGCTGTGCAATGGAAGCTGAAGCCATGGGGGTGTATACACGCCCCGAGTTTCGACGTGGAATGCACAAGCTGCATTGCCACTCGATTGAAGATTTGCGTGGTAAACTTTCAACTTTACGTAATCAGATGCGTGATCGCACCCAGTTCTCCACTATTTATTCGGTACGTAGGCTTGTGATGAACTACTGATGGTATTGAGCGCTAATTGTGTCTTTTATATCGCTGTGCAGTTTACATTTGGGTTTTCAAAAGATTCTGCCCAAAAGAGTTTAGCGCTAGAGCTGGCTGTAGAACTTTGGGAATTTTTGCTTCCCGGGCATTTCCACTGGCACCACCATTGGATGCAATACGTTCGAAGAAATTCGCGCAGTGTCGTATCGAAAGACCTGTGGCTTCAGGTGCTGGACTTTGGTCTCCAGATTAAACCAGACTTAAGCAACTTTGATGAGAATGAAGCATGGCCCGTGCTACTAGACGATTTCGCAGCGCACATGCAGGAGCTCATTACCAAGAAGGGACTTTCAGTCGTGCAACAGGAAGAGAATAATATGTCTACAGAAACTGATAAAACCGACGACACCGAGAGCATGGTTGTGGATAATAGCTAAGTGGCGCTTGTGTTTAAGTTCAGAGAACGACAACTACATCACGATAGAAGCGCAGTCTGGGAGATTGCAAAAGTTGCGTGTTTAAGACTCGAGGTTGCGTATATGAGAGGCGTTTGCTTACCTTCGCTTTCAACTTCCAGGTGTTTCAAATGGCTTTATTTTCGTTTTGTTAACACTAGTGTTGCTCGCTCAGCTTTCGTTTGCTTTGTTGGCGTAATTTATCTACGCTTGATGACTGAATGGTGAAGGCACCATTCAGCTATTGCAAGGTGCAGTGACGCATTGCTCGTCTCTATTTACACACAACGGGCGTCCCCATCCGTCGCATAAACACCGACTCAGAAAGGTTTATTCTTCGTTACGTTGTTGCACGCAACATGTGACATTCGATTACATCTAAGTACTGGCAGCTCCACAACTCAGGAACTAGATTAATCGTCGAAAACATTTTTCAGTCTCTTTGACGACTGAAAAACGTCACCAATCACGTAACCAACCTCCTTCTTCCTCAGGTTTGTATCTCCTGATGTTCTTCTGCTTATGGTTTCGTTATCGTGACTGTTTTTATCAACCGGCAATTGTCTGTTGAGCGCAAATTTGGGAATTACGTACTAAAAGCTCGGCCAGGTCCCGGCACGACTCGCTGTGCAGTATATGATGTACCTTGGAAATCCAGTTTGCGGTTAAACATTACCATCCCAAGATTATCCCATAGGGTCTGCAAAGTATAGGAAAGGCCGTCAGAGACAAGACGTAGTTGAGATCCTCCTTCACGTTTGAATGCAACGTCTTTTATACGGAGAATGAAGCCGCAGCGGAGCTCAAAACAGGGACGTGAGCAAAACCTCACCTTTGCCAGCATTGGTACAAAGTGGATCAGTACTGACAAGCTGCATGTACGTGTCACTCTGAGTCGCACCTAAGATACAAAGGGTATCAGCCAGCACAATGTATCCAGTTGGCCAAGACAAAACTGGGATCGAATCTCTTCTTGTCGTTCCGAGCATCCTACACATAGCTTAGTACATGTCGATCTGACAAGAAGGCACGAACTATTGTGCGTATCAAAAACGTTGGTTAGCTCCAACTAGCTGTAAACAGCATGAAACCATGTAGATGTAGTACATGTCGATATGATGGCAATTCGTTAATGAAAGAAGTGTCAAGCTGCGGGAAGATCGATCGCGAGCGAAGCTTTGGTGGAATATTGTGTGAAGATAGTCAAGACGTAATGCAGACTTAGCAGAACAAACGGATCGTCTTAACTGCTTAAGAAAGTTTGACGGAACGAGGTCACTATACCGCAAAGCCTCGCCGATGTTCTGGTCGGTCGTAAGATACCTGTATGAATCCATCACGTCACCGTGTGACGGCACAATAGATTTCCTTGCATGTCTTTTTTGAGTAGATGTCATTGTCAGTGGGGTACAGGCCTTGAAATCCCCCAACTAGTCACCTGGGAGATGACTGTTTCGGACGACTACGCCCTGGATTAATCGATGTGTGTTAGGAGGTAACTGATTTCCATGTAGATCATATATATAAACAAAGCACTCTGCAAACCGCATTAAAGTCACCCACCCAATGGCTACCGAAGTGACTACGTCCGACGGCCATTGCACATCCAGAAATAGAAAGCTACGGCATTGTACGCCCATGACACTAAGGCACACAACACCATGTCCTCGTCAATGCTACATGATTGACCCACAATTTCTCGCGAAGTGCAAAACTGTTGATTTACGGCGCGTAGATCTCCGTAAGTGTTGAGAACTCGGTACGTGTACCACCAACACGTGCTCAGCTGTGGCCATTTGCGATCTTCGAATCGCCAGTAATTGTTCGCGTGTGGGCAGGCAAAAGCTTTCAAATTTCGAGGTGGAGTGTCGTCGGCGCGTGTAATCGTCGGCGCGTGTAGCCGCCAGCAAGACGGATCGCTCCTCTTCGGAGCTAGAATTGCAAATACCCAGGGAGTCTTCCAGGTTTCACAGATCAGCAAACTTGATGCACCTTGTGTAGCGCCTTGTTGCCAAAGGCAAACTTGCTAGATGCAAAGCCTACCATGAAGTACGAGCCTCATGTTGTCGAGAACTAGTAAATGCAACGTGCTAGTACATTATATTCACAGCATTCGAACTATCCCTTGCTGGCAAATTTTGGAAACTCCATTCACCAAATTTCACTGGTGACACCTCATGACATTCGGGAATACGCACTGCACGCTGTCCGTAACTCATTTGACAAAAGGTTCATATAACACCTTATCAAAGTCGAATCCTTCCAAGTAGTCTAGCTTAAGCAACTGAGCTATTCCCTCTGCATCAAACTTCCGCCCTCACTTCCTCAGACACAAATCCAAATCTTGCTTGCACAACTCGTCAACGGCTTACCACGAATCATAGTCATAACTCACCGAGGTCCAAATGTCCTTGTCCTGCGCAACACCTTCGCCCAGTATTATTCCTGGGAATCGGGCGGTTCATATCCGTTCTAAGAAATCCCCACGGGCTTTGTAAGGTCGTTTGTCCTAATAGATACAGCTCAAAGGAGACGATGAAGATCCTGCAACGGCGTTGCCGAAGGGTGATTGCTGTCGTTACAGAGAAAAGGTGTCAGCTTTCTTCATGAGCACCGCTAGCATTGGAACGCAAAAACGTAACTATGTAAATGCAGTGATCTGAAGCGCGATTTGGTGCGGCAGCTTGAAGTTTCGCACTTACCTCCTCATCGGCGTCGTCATTGGTGTCAACAACTATTGACCAGCACATTTGTCCTTGGCGTTGGGAGTGTCGCTACACAAATTATCGCCAACGAATTCGGTCAGTGCAAGTATCAACCATATTGGCCTTCTCGAATTCAGCAGCGATTGCTGCAGATCCTGTAACTGAAACTTATAGCCTTAGAGCTACGGCGTGGAGGGGCAAAAAAGCCAATCTGCAGTGTAATTAAAGAGAGAAAAACTACGTGTTCACGTGGATAACGGTTATACTACTGAAAATACGATCAAGAGAGAACCTCACAAAGTGACATGATACCGAATATGTCTGCAGCGCGTGCATTCCCAGCTTCTACAATGAAAATGGGAGGATGTTGGGCCATGAAAGAGCTTTTACAGAAAATTCAGTGTCGGACTGTACGTCATGTGAGCGATCGGCGACGAATCAGCCCACCCGACGATCGCAGGCTCCATGCTCATTGATGTTTCTTCCATCATATCATTCTCCATCCAGTGCGAATACTCATCGAATGACGTATGGTCGGAGTCTTCATTAGAATGCCAGCAACTAGGCGCACCATAGTCAATTACCACTTTCGAAGACCTGTAAGACCTTGACAGATCAGTCAACGAGTTCTGATAGTCCGGTAGATGCACTGAAACGTGCACTTGGTCGTCACAGAAATTGTAGTGAGCTTCATTGGTTTTGAAGTTTACTTTTTTTTGATCGTCAGTCCCCATCTGATTGACACGATCATCAAAGTCAGCGAGCCAATAGTCACTCATGCTCCCACTCTCACTGCAGTACGCAGTAGGCAGAGGCGTCAGTGCACTAATCGTAGGTGATGAGACCAAAGCTGATGAGAATGAAAATGGCACTGGTTCCAACGGGATACTCATCTCCACTGGCTCCAGTGTCTTGATCTTGTCCTGCGTCTCTTCCATTGCCGTTGTAGCTCGAATCTCCACGAGCATTTCGACTTTTTGTTTCTTATTTTCATTGTGCATTTCCCGTCTCAATTCATCCACCGATTCAATTTTTCGCTTTGTTTTGTACTCGTCTAAGCTTGATCGCTTAGCAATCTTAGGCGTCGGTACAAGTCTCAGAACTCGATCGTACCAGTCGTTAAAATTGCTTTCTTTTGTCCGCATCTTGGCACTGCGTTTCCCGTACTCGTCCTTAGCCCAGGCCTTGAGAAACTCAGCACGTAACTGCCATAGCTCATTGCACAGCTCATTGTATTGCTGCTGTGTCATGGCGTCCAATTTACTTGAGCTGCGCTTGTACTTGGCTTTCCCTTCAAACTGATGGCCATGCATTTGCTTCTTGGAGATTCGCATGGGACAACAATTGAGCATCTGAGCGAGCCATGAACGTAGTGACGTCTTGGTCTCGATCTCAGCCAGTAGACCGCTTTGGAAGAGCATAATGAGCTTCGCAAGGTACGCGTCTTCCTCGCGACTCCATTTGCCAAAGCGGACAGGCACGTTCCGATCGCGTGCGCTCTGCAGGAAAGTCAAAGCACGGTCAGTAGATGCTTTCGAATGAGCGGGCGAGAGACTGGGGTGAAGAAGGCTCACAGCACTGGACGGACTGCTGAAGGTAAGCGAGCGCTTTGTCCGGAGCGGACTTGTGCTGCGTTGAAAAGGAGAATGTGTGTCAGTCATGGACAAAAAAGAGGTCTGCCGCCTTTAGCGCAAATTGAAAAATGAAGTCAAGATGAAAAGGTGAAAGAAGTGAAATGGACCTGTCGCTTTTGGCAAGGTGAGCCCAGATAGACGGTTTTTATCACGCACGAAGTTTGTGGTTGAAAGGAAGATCTGGTGGTGTTAGTGGGGGGGACACAAGGCAGCTGTGAAGGACAGGACGGAGAAAGGGGAAGTTAGTGTCGTATTGAGAGTGATGAAGACGGTGTGTTGATTCTGATATGTGAATTGAGTGTACAGTAGTAGTAACGACCACTTCAACTTGATACGCTAGACAACCAATGAAAAGAAAAAAAAAACGTATGGCGATCTTCGTTTGACACAAAACTGAATTCAGTTCTTCATTGATGGCATCCATAAAAGTCTATCCTGACTTGGATGCTTGGGTTTCTGTGTTATTAGATGAGATCAAGTGGCGAAAGGAAATATGTGGTCTAGCCATTGATTGCCCGGAAGATGACAAGGTCAACTCCACTGTAGCTTATAGAAATCAAGAATAATAGCCAGCTGCTACTGACGAGGCCAACGCAACTTGTCTTCGATCCCAGTTTAACACTGGCTGCTACCGCTTGGAATTCTGACAGCTTCGTGCGACATGGTTTCTTCGTGACCAACCACTTACGTTTGTAAGAGCCGGAATGCATGCAAGTTGAAGTGCTCGCGCCCTTTCGCGTTAAGCACTTTCGTACTTAACATGTAATAACAAGACGGCTGGGCTCTATGGTGTATTTAAAAAAACTACGGAGGTAACAAAGGTATGTTACATCGACATATCTACCCAATTATTAAGTAAATGGGCAATACACGATTCTATATCCTGGAATCACACATGCAGAACGGCAACAAACACCCCTTGGTCGGTCTATCGACGCCCTTTTCAGAGGTACACGCTCTTTACCACGTGGCTCTTGGTGTTGAAGTCGCAACTGCTAATGTAGTGCTTGACAGAAGTAAGTCTTTCGTAATCAAGAGCAACACCATGGAGTGCACCATTCGCTCCGAACTAGGTAAAATGCGATACAGATTATAGAATGCAAGTCAAAGCGTGTAAACTAATTGGTCTATCCAACTGCACATGGCACAGCAAGTGTCCAGTTACGAATTCGGCAGCATGTAAAAAGGTCTCATTCCTGAAGAAGCTACAGAAGCTCACGTCTATACAAAATACGTTTTGCCGTTTATTACCGTGTCAATTTACTTAACGATTGTTATGTCGATGTTTGTCTGATTGATAACGTCAACCGATCAAAGGCCACCGTGTATTGCCTACTTATGTCGATATAACAACCACTTAAGTCGAGCGATGCCACGCTATTCACTTGTGTGCAGTCACGTTCCGGTCATGTGCTACAAGCTGACCTGATGTTTTCGGTTGTCATAATGCAGTGCTTGGAAAGTGTTGCCTGAAAGATTAAGCAAATGAGGCCTCTTTCAATGTATGCTTTCCGTGCTTGTCTGTTGGATTCGCTACAGCTCTTTGACCATATTTGACCGGTGACCACTACTCTCGACTTGCGCTACCTGGTGCTATTTCCGTTGCTTGAGATGTGCGTGGCTTTGACCGATGTGCACAGTATTGCTCGGACCTGACAGCGATATGGTCGAATCTCTCGCCGTAGAAAGCAAACCTCTCACCGTAGAAAGCAAGTTTTTGCAGTTGCAAAGTTTTCTCGATATCTGGTCACCAACTTCCATATTGGTTCATTACCTACCGCAGATATAAAGAAAAAAACAATGTACATGATGTGAGAGGCCAATGCAATACAAAAGAATTTTGGGCTCGAGTCAATATTGTTGTATAAAAATAACATGCAGCCATATGTCCCACATATGCCATTAAAGCATCCCGAATAACCCGTTGATTAAAACAATTTAAAAAGGTGTAATAAACACTTATCACTTGTACAGACTGTCAAATTGCAGTTGATTTAGCCCTACCACAAGGTCGCTCATACCTCCTTTTACATCAGCACTACCTTCCAAACTACATACCGTTGCCAGCCTTCACAAATCAAGCTCAAAATGGTAAGCGGCAGAACGGGATTGCGCCACGTTAGAGTTTGTCTGTTATCGACCCTCCTTTACTAATAATTGGCACCTCATGTATGTCCGTCTATAGGCCAACCAGTCAGCCAAAAAGGCTCAGCGTGCAAGTGCGTCGCTCAGTACGCGCCTACAGCAGTGGATTGTGCCTATTAATGTGCTGTATCTATTGTACTGCATCGTGTGGCACTACAATTCAGTAACATTGTGGACATTGGTGGGTTATGTTTTCTTGACATTGTCCACCTATATCTGCTACTCGTGGGTTGTTGGGGCAGCTCAGGAAGGAGGCAGCAGCGAGTATGTGGATCGCTCTCTTCACCCTCTAGTTGTTGATACATATTATTGAATTTGAGAAACTTACAGATGGACCACTTTTGATGTCCCTTTTAGGTACGCGATGGACGTTTTGATCGTTACGCTGTTCGTGCAAGCTGGACTCCTGATCTCAAGTTATTTCTGGCTCGTCTACCTCGTTATCCCAGGTTACCTGTTGTATCACGCAGGTCGTATACTGCTCAATTACGTTTTCACGCCGAACGCAACGGATGACGACGATTCAAATGCTCTGAAGAAAAAGGAAAAGGCAGAGCGGAAGGCTGGACGTCCAAAGCTCAAGAGCAATCGTCGGTAGAAATGGACACCTTTCTAGCAGAGAGAGCAATAGCACCACGTGGAGCTAAACAGGCTGGACAAATCATTTTTGCCAGCAGAAACCTTGATTATTGTCAATAGTGAGTGACCCTGTCTTAAGGTGCTGCTGACATGACCTCGATTTTGACACAGATTGAGAGAACTCTTATCTGTGTCAGTAATTTGAAAATTTGTCGAAAATTTGTCGAAAAATCGCGAGGAAAATCTCTTTCAATATAGCGAGCTCGGCGAGGGTGGGTCGTGAGATTTAGCCAAAACAAAAAAGTTTCCTCATGAAACGTCATATTTTTTTTCCCACGAAGGTCGAGCACTCTCTGATATAGTGTTATCGGCTCGTGGAGTTGATGGACAGGAAGTCTCCTGACGTGGTGAATCTGAGGGTTGCACTGCTATAGCAGCAGGTTTTTCTGTTGTTGAACTTGACAAGGTTTGTTGGGTCTCAAATGATCCACAAGTTTGCTCGTCGTGTTGCTTATGAATTTGTGTGGCGATAGCAGAAATGGTCTCGGGATGAAATGGAAGACTACTGGGTGCGTCTGGATTTTCAAATGGATGTCGAGCAATCTCATACAAGAGATGTTCAGGCAGACGATGAAGCAATTGAAGGGCAACTGAAACGAGTAAATCAGACTGGAGAGGTGGCACGCAACGTAGACTCAGCACCTTCATTAAGTCCATATCCCTTTTGTATCAAAGTAACAAAACACAAATATTGTGTCATTATTTGCCTACTATAAGGATACAATTGTAGAAACGTACAGTTGCAGCAGCTGTTCACGAAGTAGCGCCGTATGTGCAACAGCCAATACCACCACAAAATGAACGCCCACTGCAAAAAGCTGACACAAAAACGAGTACAATAGTTGTCTCTAAGCTAAAAAACTTATGTCAAAGTATTGCAAATAATTCGAACCGTACCACATCCCAGACACGAAGAAGTTCATGCAGTGGTGGTACACACGCAAACAAGCTCAAAATCAGTGGGAGAGCGTATATTCGTGCCGTGATACCTCGTTTCAACAGATGCTGATATAACTCCGGGTCCAACTTTTATTAAAAATCGAAGAAATAGTATCACACTTAATACCGCATACAGCAATCACGAAAGCGGGAATCATACCGTTTGTAAACATTTGTCTACGAGTGCGCAGCCTTTTTCCACACCTTTTAGTTGAGGTGCCATATAGTGCGGACAATGCCGCACAATCAGTTGACAAAATGTGTGGTATGCATCCGCTTCCGGTAATACATACAACAAGGGGGCACACAACACATTCATTCCTTGAACATATCTGTTTTTTGCCACACAAACAAGAAAATAGAACGATAAATTGCCGCGTCACAACAAGATTTTGTGTTTTACCTGATCAATGGCAAATTTCCACTACGTGCATGTTTGCCTTCCACTTGTTTCTCGTCGCTAGGGTTGGAACCCAATTCATTGATAAAAACATTCAACAGTCGCACCAATTTTTCTTCTGGCACGCGTTGTGCAAATTCCGGGTCGCCTCGAAACGTTCGAAACGTATCGTTCCGAATATCGCCATCATAATGAGACGCTCCACGACCCACAAGTGCCGCATATTTTGTCATGTCTACGTCATTTTCTACACCTAAAAAGGCCTTCCACACTCTTCCTCGCAGAGAACAAAGGCTGGAATCGGCATCAGGAGTGGAACCCTCGTCTCGAGGTAGACCCTTTACAATTACAAGTCGCTTGAGCTCTCGCCAACGCTCATAGTCAGATGTAATAGAAGCGCCAGCCAATAGCGCATCGTATTGCTGGCGCAATGGAGTGCTCATGAGGAAAAAAGCCAATCTGTTTATGATTGGCCGAAAATACATATCGAGCCTAAAATAAAAAGACTCTTGTATAGTGTGTGGTAGGAAGGAACGTGTTTACGTTTCCACATCTTATTTGTGTTGCAGCAATAGAGTGATGGAAAGGGAAGAGGCAGAGTTTAGCGTAGAGGTGGGCACTCGCGTGCTGATTGGTGGCAAGTACGCAGGGGTGAGGTTTCACTTAACGCGACAGGGGGGCTTTTTCACTTTTGCCACGACAAACTGACTTTTTTTACTTGGTTAGGTAATTCGTTACGTGCCAGAGCGTCGAACTGCTTTAGTGGGAGTAGAGCTTACCCGAGCACGAGGAGACAACGACGGGGCCACGGAGGATGGCCAACGTTTCTTTGAGTGCAAACCGTTGCATGGAATTTTTGTTCGCGAAGAGCAACTCAGTGTGAGTTGGTGTTCCATTTTTCTGTATCTCGGTATTTTCGGTCTTTTTGCTAATCATTCATTGGTCAGGCTTTTTCGGAAGTAGATGGGGCTGCTTGTGTTTTGCAAAGTATCTGGCGACGGTACAGTGCATCGCAAAAATTTCGTCATCTGGTGTTTTCGCACGCATGGAATTTGCTAGATAACACCCAAGAGCAACTTAACCTGAAACGCTCAGAGCAATTCAAGTCGGCGGAACATACACTTGCGCAACTGACCAAAAAACAGGTTGGTGAAAAAGCGAAGATTTTGTGATGATTTTTTTTGCATGTTTTACCTGACACGTTTCAGTCTTTGTCCCGTACAGTCTCAGATGCTGCCGTATCTGAGATCAAGATCAGCCCTAACTACTCTGGACCTCATTTGGTCTGGCCTTTACAATTATCAAATGTGTTGGAAATTTTGGATTCATTCAAAACGACACAAATTTTGCACTACAAATACGTGCTGGAAATTCTCAAAGAAAGTGTGCGGTCTTTTTCTCCGTTGCCAACATTGCAAGAAATTTCGCTCGTAGAAGATGAAAAACTTACTGTGGTTGGGGATCTCCATGGTCAATTGCAAGATCTTTTCTCTATTTTTTCCATCAATGGTCTCCCCACTCGTACAAACAAATATCTTTTTAATGGAGATTTTGTAGATCGTGGAATGTACGGTATCGAAGTGATGATGACTATATTGCTTTTCCGTCTACTTCGCCCAACCAGTGTTTTCCTTAACCGAGGTAATCATGAATCACGTAATCAAAATTCGTGGATGGGATTTGAGGAAGAAGTGTGGGCGAAATATTCCGATATAAAGGACGACGATTTGGAACGCCCTGCTCGTATATTTGAATGTTTCCAGACACTTTTTGGGTCAATTCCACTTTGTGCTCTTATTCAACAAAAAATCTTTGTTGTTCACGGTGGATTGTTTTCACGTGATAATATCACATTGGCCCATTTGCGTGGAATCTCACGAAAACGAGAACCTCCTCTTCATCAAGTGAATTTTGAAGATAAAATTTTTGAAGATTTGTTATGGAGTGATCCACGTCCAATACAATCCCGTCAACCGTCAGAACGTGGAGCTGGGGTTGAATTTGGAATCGAAGTCACGAATAATTTTTGTTTAGTAAACAAAATTGCATTGATTATCCGCTCGCACGAGTGTGTAATCGAAGGATTTGAAATTCTGCATGGGGGTCGATTGATTACGCTGTTTTCAGCTTCAAGATATTGTGGAACGCAAATGAATAAAGGGGCGTTTTTAACCTTAGGTCCGGACTTACAACCAGAAATTCAGCAATTTTATGCTCATTCTATCAATGAAAGTACCTTTAAGGTGCCGGAACAAGCGCAGATGCAAGGGTTATTGGAAGAAGATACACTTCGGATGATTGCGGAGCGTGTTTGTGACCATAAGGCATCATTATACTGGTATTTTACACAACACGATGAAGAGCATAATGGCACGGTACCTCGATTAATCTGGGCTGAAGCTCTTCGGTCGGTGTTACAATTGGATCTGCCATTTTTGACATACCAATCGAAACTTGCCGAATTGGTGGATGAAAATTCAGGACGTATCAATTATTCCCAATTTCTGGCTCGTTATCGCATTGAGAACAATTCAATGGACAATAGTGGATGGCAAGAAAGTATCATTGCACTTATTTGCAAAAAGTTGTATCGTGCAATGGGTGCTGGTGATGTGCAGCAAGCTTTCAAGGTATTTGACACCGATTCAAGTGGCTTTATTGAGTATGAAGAATTTGTTACCACACTTAAGCAAATGGATACGGGATTGGCGGATCAGCACGTTTTTGAGCTCATGCGCACAGCCGATACGAACGACGATGGACGAATTGATTTCAACGAGTTTGCTCAGCGATTTGAGGTTATCTTTACTGACCAAGGAAAGAACCGCGAAGAAAAGTCGTCCGTGGTGGCAGCGGTGGAGCCATCTCCGACCGTGGAGGCTGTAAATGTAGAAATTTTTCGTGAAAGCCAGAAGATCGTGGCAGAGCCTATATTTGCGCGTAAGGTGTCATCAGTAGACGAACAGTCAGCGTTCACGCCGCAACCTGCGAAAAATCTCGACGTAGAGACCATGGAGGCACTATTGCAGGTTGGCAAGGCGCTGTTCTCCCGTCCTGGGTCGCTGCAGTATCACTTCTACCACTTTGACAAGAATCAGGATGGTGTTCTCTCTCGTAGCGAGTTTAAAGACGCCCTTGAACATTTAGGTTTCAACTTTGAACCGAGTTTGATGGATCGGGTGATGGCTGCTGTGGACAGTGATAGAGGTCATTCGATCGACTATAAGGAGTTTGTGACGGCATTCAGTGTACAGGATCTGAAGGAGCAAGCAGCACTCGAGTCTGGCAACCTCACGTGGCAGAACTCGGTGTTACAACAGGTCTCCAACGTGTTTTACCAGCACCGTATCCACATTCGCAATGCCTTCCGCATGTTTGATGCGTCAAATAGTGGAGTCATCAGTCGCGACAATTTCCGTACAGGTATCCAAGCTTTCAACGTGGTGCTTAATTCTCCGCTCTCAGATGACCAAATCGAGGAGCTGCTGTTCCATCTCGACAGCAATAACGACGGCGTGATTAGCTACAAGGAATTCTTCAATGGCTTCCGTGTGGTGGACGTACGCGTTGGTGAGGACAAGTCGACGGGGAGGAGGCCGTTGAAGGAATTTACAACGGAAGGCTAGACATTCCTGTAGGTAAGTCTTAGCTTTTGAAATCTTCATGAACATTGCAAATTCAAATAAGCAGTCAATGCGTTTACTTACACATCGTGCTTACTCATTGATATCAGCGTTGGCCAACTTGATGCATTGTGCTGGCATGATACCCTTTGTATATTAGGTGCGACTCGGAGTGACAGCGAAAGTGACTGTCCAAAGGATAAAATACATCGTTTCAAAAACAATGAAAGGCGCAGCTACATATACTGGCAATTGCCATGCTTTATGTCGAAGTAAAGCGACTTATATTGCAGGCCATTGAAGGTTCATTGTATTACCGACTAAAGTATCTAAATCTATACACTACTGCCATTAAAACGCTCGTAGTGCACATCCTTCTTCGAAAGACCTCCTTGTGGAAATTCTACCTCACTCATTCCAAAGCCACTCCGTTACTGAAATCATCGTGCCGTACGTCCACTTCCATGGCGGCTACCGCATGATGGCGTCGGATGGTCACAACGCCATTGAGGAAAGCACGAGAGTGAACAGTACGAGCATAAAAGCATGCGCAGAAGCGGATAGCGTGGTGGTAGAGAAGAGCAAGGAGCCGTGACGTAGATAGAGCACCTGGCTCAAGGGGAACATTCTCGTGTATGTGGCCTTAGTATTGCACTCGTGACGTCTACGTGGTGTTTTTGCTGGGTTGCTGTTGAGGAGAATGGGAGATCATACCAAAGGCAAACGTAAATGCATGACGCCTACCTCGTCCTCAGCCAGACTAATGGCATGATCAGTGCAAATACAAATGAGGAGTGAGGTTTTTCTGTCCATTGCCTGGCTGCATTGTATGTGAGCCATACGTATACTGACGTGACAAAGCAGCAAGGGATCCTCCTAGCGTCAGCTAATAGAAGGCGAACTTGCAGTTGCCGCAGTGGTCGAGGCCGGTTTCGAGATTGCAACTGGTCAGGCTTGGGTAGCTACGTTCCAACCAGCTCCAAAGCTTGGAATGATTGTATGATCGTTGTCACTTCCACGATTTTTACTTCTTGTTTTCTGCATGGCAGAAAAAAGATAGTTCTCCGAATCACTGGCACCATTCTCAGCGGAACTTGAAGCGTTTCGATATCGACTGGAGAAATGCAATGCTGATAACCTACCAAGCCGGAATGCTATTGTCCAACTTTTGGTGTACGAGCCATTGAGCGATCATCTTGAACAAGAATGAAACGGGCTTACCTACCATCGACTAAGAAACACAGGAGATAGGAGAGCAGGTACTGATTTTCCAAGCATTTCAAAGCTATTTCTGGATACGCTCCACCTCAGTGATACGATTGCGTATACTCACAAGCGTTCGAGTGGTAAGTATCAACATCACGTGAGGTGAAGCAACCGTTGGACGTTGACACTGGTAAGACAACTTTTGGGAAAATCAAAAGCGAGATAATACACCACTGTTACAGCTTTGTTGTGCTGTAATCTTTCCATCAACTATGTGACGAAGCAAAACTCAGCAAGTGTTGCAACCAGGGGCTGCTCGACGAGTTGTCTATAGAGTCAACAATTTCAGATTGAACACTAGCTGACGGCAGTCTACAGTATGTTCTATTTCCTCTCAATACATTCTTGTTTCCACTTCGTTTTGCTACAGAAGCTGTGTCCATATGAAACAGCGGCCCAGACGCTGACACTACGCAGGCTTCTCCTGCAAAACTTGGCAATGCGGTCTATGCTTTCTACTGAGCGCGCGCGTTTAACGCTATTTCAGGTAATGGTTGCTCCTCAGACTAACCACGAGCCCCGTTCAGCGATGGTGAAACTAACCTGAAACTTGGTCAGGTTGATTTGACGTTACACTAGTGTGCATTGTGATTTGTAGATGCTTCACGTAATGATCATTTGACCCCAGGATGGCATGAACTCTTTCATCCTAAACTTGTTTATTCTTTCCAGCTTCATTTTGGAATAAAGCTCATCCACTAACCCATTCATTTAGCATTCATCCGTTCAATGGCGGCGCTCTCGGACTTGTACGTTTTTGCTGGAGTCTACGTTGTGGGGCGATGCTTACTCAATCAAGATGGTGACACCGAAGACGAAAGTAACGACAGGAATGAGATATTGAAGGAAGGATCTTTCATACTCTTGCTTTTCACACTCCTCGCTGTCAATGAAAGCCACTAAACAGGCCTGTAAAGCGTATGATGATCGGTAGATTCTTTCGTGGATACCGATTAATACAAAACCCGACGACTTTATCATCCTGAGCTCTATAAACTAGACACTAAATCTAAAAAAACATATGAACAACACTCAACTCTCAAGGCGAAGATTATTTGTCAGATGGCAACAAGTGCTGCCATGTGTTTGAAGATATGAGTGAGAATCCTACAGCATTATGCGGATGTGGAGATTGGTGAATGCGTAGTACGCACTGTGCACTGTATCTGCTTTTACGGAATGCAAGCTTCTACAATAACGTGCCATGTTTGCAAATAAAGCCTGATGGCTAAAGAACAACAAACTGACGAAAAATGCATCGCTTCAACTTCTTTGTAGCAGTAGAAGCACATCTACGTGTTGACTGGACACGAAATACGCAATCGATACAAACTTACTTGCATCTATCGATCGATAGATGGGACAGCGCACTTCAACTCTTACTTTGACTTGCTCTGCATGCGTCGGTTGCAAGAGCTAGCAGGTTTACTACCCTACGTCTCAGTGCTCGTGACTGCAGCAGGAGTGTTCGTGACTGTAGCAGGACTGCTCGTGACTGTAGCAGGACTGCTCGTGACTGTAGCAGGACTGCTCGTGACTGTAGCAGGACTGCTCGTGACTGTAGCAGGACTGCTCGTGACTGTAGCAGGACTGCTCGTGACTGTAGCAGGACTGCTCGTGACTGTAGCAGGACTGCTCGTGACTGTAGCAGGACTGCTCGTGACTATAGCAGGAGCGCTCGCAGGACCTGTCGTCTTGATCGAGGTAAAGTCCGTTGTCAGTGTGGCAGGCGGGGTAACAGGTGGGGTAGCAGGCAGTGTTACCTTGGGTGTAGTTGGAGCACCCTTTGGTGCAGTTATATCGGTAGTGGCACCCTTGGCAGAAGACTTGCCCGATCCTTCATTGGAAATAGGCACGCATTGCTCTGCAAACAAAATAGCATTAATGCCTGCTCCCACGAAAATGCTTTTTTGAACGTACTGTAAATCTGCCATTGTGGCGAGTGAAGCGCTAGCCAGTAAAAGACAAGCAAACACTTTTTGCCTGGCTTGCAAGCCGAGTAGTCGATAGGGATCTTGGCAGGGTATGACCGAAACTCCTTGGCACAATCTTTAGAGTGGAAGACCATTGTTTCATCAATCCAGGTTTCGCAGGGACCCTGTACCAGCGCAAATTCAGTTAGCACAAACACAACGACCGTTAACAGTTGCGTAACGTACATAATGCGATTTAAGGAAGCCTTCCTTGTACTCGTTATTCTGCCACCACATCTCGGTATAGCTGCTCACATCAACTGGGTCTCCCGTGGCGATTGAGTACCCATAGTCTGGAGCAATGGGATCAAGCATCTCACGAAGCGATGTGTATCCAGTGGCGTTCCAGTGCTCGGCAAACTGCTTGGCATTATTCTCTGGTTCATGGTTGTAGATACCGCCGGCGAATCCCTCGTTAATGCTGGCATTGGTGAGACAATTGTAGCCCGTATACATAGGGCTGGGCTCGTACTTTGCACGGGGCTGCGAAATGTATCCGTGCGCGTTCACACAGCCCACCAACGCTGTCAGAGTAAGGACATTCAAAGGAGCAAAGGGTTTCATCTGAAAAAAGGTGAGCTGTTACTGGTTCTTGTCTGATTGAAGAATGAGTCAACTGCACAATGTCAGCTTGCTGCACATCATTCGAAAGCACAATGTAACGAAATTGTTGTTCCTTATCGCCATTCCAATTTTACGGCTGGACAAAGGATTAGCAGTCTAGTGATACTTACTGTCCGGCGACTACAGTCCGTAAGGGTCGCACATGCGTTGTTTGCTGTATCACATTCCAAATTGTGGAGGAATAGCAGATGTCAGATAAATATTATACCTGCAAAATAGCGTTTGTTTTCAAATTAGTTAATCTGGTATCCTCCGCGACGATGGTCATGCTGCTCAAAGGCAAGCGTGCACTGGTAGTGGGGCTTATGAACAAACACTCGCTGGCTGCAAGTGTGACTCAAGCGTTGCTTTCGGGTGGTGCAAGCGTTGTAGTGTCGTCTAAAAGTCCAATGAACGAAAATCACGTCAAAAGTTGCACCTTTGAGATTCCCAAACCGTCCGAAACAGCGAGTCCCACATTGCATTTTGAACCGTGTGATGTGGAAAGTGATACGAGCATTGAACAGCTAATGCAACGCTGCCGAGAAGCTTTTAATGGGGAGTTGGACATTTTGGTGCATTCGGTGGCGTTTGCCCCGCGTGAAGCCTTTGCCAACGGATTATTGAATACTCCGAGGGCTGCATGGACACAGGCGATGGATGTCAGTGCCTATAGCTTAGTAGCGTTGATGAAGGCAGCTAAGCCATTGATGGTACAAGGGGAAGGAGAGAAACGAGACCGCAGCGTGTTAGCGCTGACTTATGCTGGATCGACAAAGGTGAACGAGTCGAAGAAATGTTGTTGTTATTGGGAGGAATACTGATTGTTGTCAATTTTAATGGAAAATGTGGAAAAGGTAGTACCTAATTACAATGTGATGGGTCCGGCAAAGGCGGCGCTAGAGGCGACGGCGAGGCAGCTTGCGTACGAGCTTGGGCCCGAAGGTGTCCGTGTGAACTGTATAAGCCCTGGACCCATGAACACGGTGTCGGCCCGTGGCATTCCTGGCATCTCAGTGAGTGTTGATTTGTGCGATGAGCGATGTCGTGCACGAGGCTTCTCTTAACAATAACGTGATGCTACAGAAAATGAAGAAATATGCTGAGAACCACGCCCCTCTGCGTCGAAACAGCTCAAGCGGAGACGTTGGGTCTGTTGCAGTTTTCCTGTCAAGTGAGCTCGCGGCGTCCGTGACGGGTCAAACTATCTACGGTGAGGATCTCATATGAAAGAGCTGATCAATGCGTGCATTTGCAGTTGGCTGAGCTGGTTTTGAATTATGTATCACAGTTGACGGTGGCCTGAGTGCGATGGCTCCGTATGCGCGGTAAGAGTTGTAAATTTGGCTAGGAAAGACGGTCGGCTTACCTAGATTACCTCTAGAATGGAAGCGCAATGCAGTACGTGATAGTGTCTGCTCTAAAAGACGAGGTATCAGAGTGAACGGTGATGAATGGTGATTGAGTTTGCCATGACACGCTAGACTCGCCTTGGTGTTTTCTGAATTTTCGGCAAAACCTTGGTTTTGTGTTTTGACTGCACTAAGTGCGAAAGTGTTTCCGGGAACCAATTTATTAGTGGCTAATTATTGGGTCTGGCACTCCATCATTGATCAATGATAGTATGACGCGCTATACCCAAATCGTCTTTATTAGAATCTGGTTGGTCAGAATTAGGATTACAAAAACAATCCTAATTCTGACCAACCAGACTACTAAGTGCTACTTCCTTTATTATTAATAATAAAGGAAGTAGCACTTAGTAGTCCTTCCAATGGCCGAATTCGAGATGCGAGATTCCTCGTCTGATCCTCTAGAAGTGATTTTGGATCATGACGCGTTTCCCCATCTCACTAGTATAGAGTGGAAAGCCCTTCACCGCCTCGCGGCGGTGTCGGGAGAAGTGGTCGTCACGTCGCTGCTGAGCACAGCGACTCTAGAGCGACAGCGTCTTGCCATTCATGAGTTCATGAGCCGCGAGCTCGCCGAGTAAAATCCGCGAGTACTAACTCCTCGCGAGCTTCACGGAACGAGTCCGTGAAGGTGGAGACGTCTGTATACTCAGGTGTCGGCAAGGATCGATTACAATTGAACCGATGGTTCCGAGAAATTGATATTGCAACCGCTTCGAGGTTGATCGAAACGCCCCAAGCGAAAGTGAATTTTCTCCTCTCCCGGTTATCCGAGAAAGCCAAGGAATGGGCGTTGGGTACGTCCAGAAGACACGACATATCACTTCGTGCATTATCACGAAGCCTATCGACAAGGCCTCCCAAATCCATGTCTTTGTGTCTGGGATGCACGAAGGCATGACGCGCTATTGCCTGACGAGAGCAAAGCCTTCGTCGCTTGAAGAGGCCTTCGCCCTCGCTCTTCGCGAGGACTATGTGGTGGCGTCTTCATATGCACACCCCATGCTCATGGATGCCAGGCCATCGGGTCCCGAGCCAATGGAAATTGATACGATCGAGTCGTCGGGTGACCGACGTCGTATGGCTTCGGACCGCAGTACCGTTCGGAAGGGGCGCCCAATGACTTGCTACCGCTGCCGGAAACAAGGTCATCGTGCGTCAGTGTGCCGCGCGCCAGCTCCGGTGTTAGCCCAAGCTGCTGTGGTCGGTCATGACGACGCCTCCCCGGTCGCTTATGCAAAAAACGATCGGGACCAGTAGGCGCGGGGCGCTCTACTGGTTTGAGTGGAGGTTCGGGTCCCCCGGTGGCAGCTCGTCCTCCAAGCCCCTCTGTGCTCCATGCACACTCAAATGCCACCACCGCGAGTGACGATACGCGTCTCATCATTGTCAGTCTTTACTTCGCCGGCTCCCGGCGACCCCTGCGCGCGCTCCTAGATTCAGGAGCAACGAACAATTTCTTTCGTGCATCGTGTCTGTCGTTGCTGCCGAAGACAATCCCAGTTCGCGCGGGTCTAGGCGAAGTCATTGTCAAATTTGCTGATGGTAAGCCACGCCGCGCTGCGCGGCGTGAATTGTCGTTACCATACACGTTTGACGGTTTCCGGAGTATTGACGACTTTCTGGTGATTGACATGAACTACGCGTTCGATTGCATTCTGGGTATCCCGTGGTTGGCACGGTATTAGCCACAGATTGACTGGTTGGCTCGATCTGTGAAACGTCGCAGTGGCTTCGACGTTAGTGAGGTGTTTACTCACCTCTTGGTAGCTCCAAGAGACTGGCCTCACGTCACCGTCACCGTCACGGACAAGACGTCCAAGACACAAGCATACACAGAGCGAGCGATGGCCCTCTCTGTACAGCTTGCGCCGTTTTTCTCGACACAGGAAGCGGTCTGGAATCCTCGTGTAACCACGAGCGAGATATTGATGTGGTCGAGCAGGGGATCCCACACGAGAATACGGCGGTAGAGCAGGGGCTTCCGCATCACGAGACGACAGCTACGTCAAGCATTTACCGCACGGTTGAAGATTGTACTCCGTGTCTCGAAGGGAGTGATATATCGCCCCGTGATTGCAATTCACCAGCTCCGAGTTCTAACTCGGAGCAACACGAGATACCACGCATCGAGGCTCCAGCGTCGGCGCTTGTTAATGTGATTGAATACGTGGATGGAGCCCGCAGCGGTGTGGCGTTCTCGAAGTCGCGAGTCCACCTCGCGCGACGCATCTTCGATTACGCGCCTTCCAGGTCTTTCCTGGAAGCATTTTCTGCGTGACCTGAAAGACGGCGGCATCGAGCAAGTATTAACGACGAGGCTATCGACTCCACTTTCGCCGTGTCTGATGGAGATCTTCCATCTCGCCCACCAAGCGCTGAGCCTAAATCAGCACGTGAGGAACGTTTTGCGACACAATCATGGGACGCTCTGCGTGAATCTGGTAATCCTGTCTACGACATCGCCCGCGAATACGCGGATGTCTTTCCGGATAGGATTCCAGCAGAACTTCCTGCTGATAGAGGTGTGCAGCACGAGATCGATCTCGTGCCGGGTTCAAAGTACTGCGTGACACGCCAGTGGTCACATCGGGCCATGTACGCGAGAGTATCTCTCCTCATTCGAGTCCGACCTTCTGTGTGAACAAGGCCACTGGAGGATGGCGCATTGTTCACGCGTTCAAAAAATTGAACGACGCCACGATTCCTGCGCAGACACCGATTCCCCGGAAGGACATGGTATTGAACTCCATGTCAGGCAGCGTTCTCTTCAGTGCCATCGACTTGACCGATGGCTTTTACCAGATCCTGATGAGACCGAGCGACATACCCCTCACAGCGGTGAGTACTCCAAGTGGTATGCTTTAGGAATGGCTAGTGATGCCACAAGGATTAAAGAATGCTCCGGCCACCTTTAATTGCATGGTTTCCCATGTGTTGCGCCCACTCCGAGAATTTTAGTCGAGTTACTTCGACGACATATTTGTTCATAGTCGCGCTGAGGGCGATCTTAGCTTCAGGTGTCGAAGGTGAACTTCCACAGCACAAGTTTTTCAAGTCATGCGGGAGAACAAACTATACGCAAATTTGAAGAAGTGCGTCTTCTGCGCACCGGAAATTCCGGTGCTGGGTTGCTATGTGAGCAAGTCGAGTGTCCGAGCTGATCCAGAGAAGATATCGTCTATCTGCTCGTGGCCTACTCCGAAGAATCCCGCTGAATTGCGTCAATGCTCGGTCTGGCGAATTACCTGCACAAGTATACGAAAGATTATGCTGGATCGATCCAACCACTGTCATCGCTGCTGAAGAAAGACGCCACTTGGACGTGGCGTCCCGAACATCAATCCGCCTTCGATGCTGTGAAGAAGAGCTTGGCGTCGGCGCCAGTCCTGATTCTTCCTGACGATTCGAAGCCGTTTCACGTGGTATGTGACGCCAGTGACTTTTCCATCGGCTGTGCCCTCATGCAGTTTGATCATGAGGGTCGCAAGCGAGTCGTGAGCTATCAGTCACGACAATTGAAGCCTGCAGAGAAGAATTATCCTGTCCACGACAAAGAACTTCTTGCAATGCGTTACGCGCTAATCAAGTTCAGAGTGCATTTATTGGGCGAGCACACCTTCGCCTTGTACACCGATCACGCATCACTGCGGACAGCGATGAAGAGCCCCCACTTGTCTTAACGCATGGCTCGGTGGTTGTCGTTCACTACAAGCCAGGCAAGAATAACATTCTTGCCGACGCTCTGTCTCGACGTCCGGATTATGATCCTCGGATGGCACTCAGTCGTCAGTAAGCTGACGACGATGATGATGATGATGGCGACAGTTGTATAAAATGTATCGCCCTGAACATGACCAAGGTCTCCGCTGAGTTGCCTTTGTACAAAGAGATCGCGAAGGCATATGAAGTTGATCCGGATTATGGCGAGATCGTTGCGTATTTACGCGCTCTCAGTGACGATGCACTGGGAGCCCTGCCATGTTCCATGTGCGCCAGAATTCATCGATACAAGCTTGAGGGAGATCTGCTGACTTATAGCATCGATCAATTCGATGCTCCTCGGACGGTAATCGTAAACGATACTGACCTACGCGCTCGAATTATTCACGAGTATCACGACACCTGCTGGTGACCATCTCGGCCGCGAAGACTTTCGCGGCTGTGTCTCGCGACTTCTATTGGCCTCATCTGTACAAATGGGTACGCAATTGGGTTCGTACCTGTGAAATCTGTCAACGTGTCAAGCCGTCTCCGTCCTCGCAGGCTCCCTTGCGATCTCTTCCTATTGCCATGGAAGCATGGCGATCTATTTCGATGGACTTATCTTCGGGCTTGCACCCGATAGTCAGGGCCGAACGGGTATTCTGGTATTCGTGGATCGCTTCAGCGAAATGAGTCACCTCATCCCAGTGTCTGCTAAGGTCACCGCGGCCGAGACCGCGAGTCATTTTATTGACGCCGTTTACAGACATCATGGTCTTCCTGAGTCTATCATTTCCGATCGTGATCCCCGATTTACCTCGGCGTTTTGGACCAAGCTCTTCGAGCTGTTGGGTACACGACTCAAGATGTCTACAGCGGCCCATCCGGCAACGGATGTATTTGCGGCCCTTCTATCGATCTTCTCTCGCAATGAGTCAGCTTTAATTCAGGTATTGGGTAAACGGAACGCGTAAATCGAGTACTCGAAGACGTTCTTCGTAGCTATGCACCAGTTTCACCAGTTGAAGTACATTTTTGCCGCTTACTGAGTTTGCACTCAACAATTCAGAACACGCGTCGACTGGTCTGACCTTATTTTTCGTGAATAACGCGCGTCATCCGCGCGTTCCATCCCTACTTGCTCTCAGTCAGCCACTCTGGGGGGGATGAAGAAGAAAAAGCTCCCGTTCCGATGACCAGGTTCACACCCGGTCGTGCTGCAGCACTCTGTCACGCCCCGAAACGATTACCGAGTGTAGCTCACAGTTCCGTGAGCGCTAACGTGACCACGCGATCGCAAGCAAAGAAGCCGGATGTGGCGCCAGATTGCGTGGCGCCTCCCTTGGCAAATTATGCGCCGAAGATACCGGCGCGCCCTATCGATGATGCGGCTGTATCGGATTTCCTATTGCACCGTCAATCGGTTACCCGATATGTTTGGGACGCACTACAGGAAGCTGTCGACAATCAAAAGGAGAACGCTGATAAACGCGGGCGTAAGAACATAGATACCTTTCGGATTGAGGACAAGGCACTCCTGTCAACAGATGGATTACGGAATTCGGCAGTAACGAACTTGGGCGCAAGCAAGCTCGCGCCACGCTTTATTGGCCCCTTTACGATACTCAAGACTATTGGAGACGCCTATACCCTGGACATTCCCACGTCATTACGACTCCACCCGACGTTTTACGTCGGGCGATTGAAACGGTACAACCCCGCTAAGATTCCCGAGGATGCTCGGCGGGTTAAGTCAGTGGCGCATAGGTCGAGCGTCCCTCGCGACGGGCCCGACGTCCAACCGACATCTCGCGAGGCTGTGTTCCCATCTGTGGTTGTCCCAGGAATTGACGTTCCAACATCCTCATCCGTTCGAGTAACTCTCGATTCGACTGGCGTATCTCAGCAGCAGTCTTCTCAGCTCAAGCAGCACGTTCCGAAGCCTCCTCTTGGGCATCGGCCGCCCGGTTCACCGCTGCATCCACATCGTCCTGGGCAAACAGGACGCGAGCCATATCGTCGTGATGGTCCTCTACCACTTGTAGACTCTGCTGGGGACGTCCACTGGATCGTGGACCATATAGTTGGGCACGAGGATTCTCCTCGCACATCATCGGCTCCACCAAGCTCACGTATCTCGTCGCGCATCGATATCGCGTCCGATGGCTTGGGTTTCCTCCCGAGGAAGGCTCCTGGGAACCGCGTACCTCTCTTCTTCGTGAAATTCCTGATGTTGTGCATGACTACGAGTCGAAGAAGGCGGCGGTTGAAGGCACCTCGGGGCGACCCGAGGTGAATGCGAACGAGAACGACGCCTTGTTGAACGTGATCGCTGTCGTGGAGAATATCGAACAGAACGGAGTGGCGAACGAGTCGCCAATCGACGTGCAGACCCCAGCGATGACTGAACCCGCTGTCGTGAATGAGTCTCAGCACCGTCACGATTAGTCGAGCGAGCTTTCGTGAGGATACTCCGCTCGTACTTGCGGATCCAGCTGTGTTCGTGATCGCTGAGAGGACACGCAGCGATGTGTGCTTCCCATTGCTCCTTGGATGGTCGTGCTGAAGATTCACAAGAGCGACAACCTTCAGTGACGTGAACGTAACAAAGGCGATCCTCGTTCCAGGAGTTCTCAGAGACTCTCTCGCGCAGTGCTTCGAGCGAGTGATTGGCGCGAAGTTCTTCCTTGTTAGTGAGCCATCCAGCGAAGCTCTCTCCACTCTCGACCATCCGGTTCCACCGGCGAATGAATGCACACCAAGAACGCTGCAGATGGTCGTAGCACACCCCGCTGACACCCTTCCCACGGCGTTCGCGAAATCGGCGAAAGTGGTCGCACATGGTGTCTTGTGAGTCCGGAGCTGTCGCTCCGGACAAGTCGTACATTGCCCATGGCCATAGCTCCTGATCCATGACGTGTTGGATTGAGCTCCCGCTGATCGTCCTCTGCTGCTGTTGCGCCGCTTGTCGTGGTATCCGTTTGAGTTTCACTCATGTTGGCTGGTTCCTGAGACTTTCTTTGTGCACTCACGCAACTGTGAGTGCAATTATGAGAGGGGGGTGATGTAATGGGCCGCGTCGCAGTTACATTAAGAGGTAGTTTTTAATGCATATTAATTACATAAGTAGGTAGGAGAACACATGGATAGCATGTGTTAGAAGTAGGGAGTATCGTACCCGCTCTGTTAGGCACGATTCTGGATATCTGACCCTTATTGGCTGATAGTCATTCGGACACGTGTCAGACCCTGGTGAGGTCACTATGAATCAGAGTTATATTTACCCTATACTAAGGACTCAGTGTACGCTTCCTCATAACCCTAAGCTTCCACGCACACACCTTTTTGCACGTATGAGGAAGCGGTTTGGCCGTCTTCTCTTGCGTGCCGTGAGATAGTTCGTGGGCGCCTTAAAGCGACTCGCTCAACTAGTATTTGACCACTAATTTGCGTCGCAGAAGCGGTTTCCCGTCTTTCTATGCTCACTGTGACTTAAGTAGAAAATATAAGACTGATTTCGTCGACAGAAATCTAAAAATGGCTATTGGCTTAAAATGCTATGATTGGACGCGCACTATGCTTAGACGGTCCCTATGTGGCGAGGTTTGAGTATGTAAGCTCGCGAATGATGTCGATGGCATAAATCTGGATACGCGTACGATATCGGATACACTGAGTGTGCATCACATACCTGGAGTGGGTACACTTAGGGTGTACCGCACCCAACAAGGCTTAGTGCGAATCGTATTTAAGACCTTCTTCACTTTTCATCTAAAAGCGTACGGGTGGCTAGGTTTCCAGCCCGTTACACCACCCCCTCTTTAGAACGGTTTTTACACATTTGTTAAACATCGCAACGAGGAAGAGAAACAGACAGCGAGCTGTCAAAGACGCGCCGCTTCCTTGTATTCCTGAGTTGCCTGTGTGTGCACCCATTAGGGTAACATCACACGACACTCATACGCTCACGAACGTGGAAAGGATAGTGGGTCGTCTGCAAAGATACCCACACAACCAAACATGAAGTGTACGCGCCGCGATAATTCGCCGCCGTCGCTAAGTGCGGCTGTCGCGTCTTCTACAGGACACGTACTTGCGAAGTGCAAGTGAGTATCCCGCATCTCATTGTAAATTACAATGAAAGTACGTCGCTGCCATCACCACAAAGTGGTGATGAGGACAGCGAGCTGATGGGAAAAGAGAATGACGCTGTTGAGCTCATCGCTGACTGTTCCATTGCTTCTACCATGGAGAAACCTAACGTTGCAGAGGCTTCATTGCCTACCAACAACAAGGTAAATATCGTCGTCTGTGCCAACGAGCGCAGCTAGTGATGATAAGAACAGCGAGCGAATGGGAAAAGGAAATGGCGCTGTTATGTATAAGTGCCCGCCTACTGTCTTGTGTCTCTCATATACGGAATGGCTTTCACGACGGCCCAAGCTGCAGCATCGTACCATTACGGCTATCAGCATGAAGTCTTCACCAAGTGCAATTCCCAAATTATATTACATGAGATGTTGCCGATTGAAAGGCATTCACTTTTTTTCCTTTAAGCTTATAAATATCATCCGGCATAAGTCCCAGCAAGGATAATAAATGCCACTCACCATGGTCGCACTAACGCTGTGCTACAACGTGACACAGACTTCATTTAAGTCGTGATTCTACTACATGAGCAAGTGCATTGGCGATTGAGACATTGTCAACGCGCACCAAGACTCTAAGTGTAGCCAGGCGCTTATAGCCTCCACGCACGCACCTCTGGGCACTTAACAAGGAAGCGATTAAATTGTCTTCTCTTGCGTGCATCAAGGTAGTTGGTGGGCGCCTAAGGTGATCTCGCTCGACAAACTATTATTCTTAACACTTAGTGGCGTCACGGAAGCGGTTCGACCGTCTTCTCGTGTACACTCACAGTAGCGCTTGACGAGATGCTTGTTTTCTCTTCCACTGATGAGCTTGTATCAACACTGTGCTCGAAATAGAAAGTTTAAGACTGATTTACATTCAATGTGTTAGAACAGCTATTGGCTAATATGTAATGTTTGGACGCGCATCTAAACAGATGCGCGTCCCTACGTGGCGAGCTTGAATATATGTAAGCTCGCGAATGACATCAGTCCTTGACGTTATTTGATAACGCCAGTCCCTGCTGGGCGTCATCCCTTTCAATGTGATACATCTTGTGTGTATCACATACACAAGGGTGGGTCACATGGTGTATCTCACCCAAGTGGCAGGTCTAAGTACACACGTACTTATGACCTCCCCGTTCTGTACAAAGGGTACGTGTAACCTTGGGTATATAGCCCGTTACACTGTTAGTGTGACCAAACCGATCTCAAGACTCGCGCATCGAACCTGCAACAAGTTAGCGGTACCATGACTACCAACTCCGTTAGAACTACTGTTGTTATAAGCGATACCAACCAATACAAACTATAAGCTTCAAAATAATCCACGATGATGCTGTGACGCTAAAGGTGTCCAAACTCACCGAACAATCAATTTCTCATAGCGGAACCCGAAAAAGTTAATTTTAATGCAGAGCAGTAGGTCTCTTGGGTAAGATAGACGAGCTATATGCAGGAACCCGCCCCATGTTGAGAAAAATGAACAACTCGCAAACTTCGGAGAAGTAACAAGACTCGATCACACTGATTTGCAAACCCACATTTCCTGTTTGGCCTCTGCCCATGGCTTCCCAAATTTCACAGATTCGATGACTGCAAATCATCGGCATTGGCAGTAATAGCACCGCCCATTCCTTCAGCAGCTTCGCCCGAGTCGGGTGCATATTGTAAGAAAGCCAATAAGCTGCATCCTAGAATGAAGTAGATCGTAAAACCGGTGGAACAGTCATCTTCCATTGCCGTTGAGCCTTCGAAGCAGCTTTAACTGCATCTCCGGTGTCCTCCACTCCCATATTTATCACACGGCATCTTCCTGCTTAATTGCCGGAATAATACGGGATAAGTTACTAGTACATGTCGGAGGCTGATCATACAGTGAGTACTGTGGTCATCAAGAAGAAACCTAATCTTTGGTGGCCAACTCCTGGCTTTTGTGCAACTTAAAAGAGCAGGTTTCCTATCATATCCACAGCATATTGTAGTGTTCAAAGACATGAGCTTATTAACTATCTATGACAAGGATCATGTCTTATTTCTCAGGTTGACAATGATCCTCACTGTTCACATACGCAATCAGAAGGCGAATCAGACATAAAAGCCTTCTAGTCAGAACATACTTTTGCGACGGCAGCTCCAAGGCTGCAGTATGTGCGAGCAAAGTACGTACGGCCTCCTAGCCGCTTGCCTTTTGCAGTACTCCCATCAAAATGGTATTCATTTACGGCCTTTACTCAATCAAAATCGGCGAACGTGTCGAGCTAACATGCAAGCCCAACTCTGTTCTTCTCGCTTTCTTGCTTCCACTTTTCTTACTAGCGTCATTCTTTTCATCCTCTTCGCGAATGACGAAAGTACTAAGTAGCCCAAAGTGGTCCGACAGCCAAAGACGATCTGCGATTTTCGCTTGACCCACGATCACAATGTCGTCAAAGACACACCCTACTGGTTCTTCAGTTGGCGCCGAGTAAAAGTACATACGATCCAGTCGACTGCGGAATGACCGACTCGTGACCAGGGTGTTTCGCGTGCCATCAAAGGTGTAGCCATTCTCCTCCGTGTTGCCTGGCACCGACAACCAGAGATCCTTCCAGCCATTCGGTAGTCCTATCGTAGCCTACATTATCATCAGTTACAACAATAACAACTGAGTTCATCAAACCAAATCAAATCTCTTGCAGGCAAACCATACCATGTCCAATTCCTTTCCGTCATCCGGCTCTTCACCATACAGCTGCTTCTTTTTTCGTCGCATCAACATTTTTTCTTCTTCTGTCGTCGATGGCGTACTCAGAAAACAATTAACATGTAGCCATCTTCGAATCTCCAGCACCTTTCCTCCAGCAACCTTTTCTTTCATCATCTTGCCCACGCGCACCACCCCTTTGTCAATAGGATCACCACAAGTGCGACATCTGGCTCGTCCAGTTTTGGAGAATTCCATATCCAAATCAGCAATTTCTGCAAGACGTCGATCCAGAAGCTTCATGTCTGCACGCATTAAATTCGTGTCCCCCATGAACACTGCCCCCATACAAACGCTAGTATGATTTTCATCATACGGTCTTTTGGTACCAATTCTCACGGCATCATCATTTTCTGCATTGTTTACTCTGTCCCGTAAAAGTGTCAAACTTTCCTTCAATTGGGACACACGAGGTCCTGCAAATTTGGGTAAACTTTCGAGGTGAGACGTCCCGACGATTAGGGTTTTGCCTGGAATGGGTTCAATATGCATGAACACAAGTTCACGACCCATACTCGTATTGGCAAATGGGTGCGTTTCAAGTGATTTTACTGGTAAAGCACTGAATAAAACCACAAAATACGTCTCTTGGAAAGGTGGTGCAGTATCGACACTGCAGTCGTAATATTTCGCCCAATTCTGAGCTTTAAGCATCTTCAACGTCTCGCGTGTGACCTCTTGAAACCCAATGACGGCAGGACGCGTAGTTTCTACCAATCGACCGACCGCCTTCATGCGCACAAAGCGTGCCACCTCATCGAAAAAGAGATTGAACGTCAGCATCCGCAACTTCATCGTTGTGTTGATTTTTGAGCCCGCTCTTTTTTTTAAAAGTATCGACCTTTCTGGAAGAATAAAACGAATAAAGCAGTCAAATGATCAAATTTTTTGGCTTGGAGCACGGTAATCATTTTTGTGATGCCATACGTATAGTATACGCCTTGGTATATATTTTTTATTTTTTTCGTAACATTTTTTCATTTTTTGAGTAGTGGTATACATTTTCATTTGTGGTACATATTCGGCAGTAATTGGTATGTATTTTTATTTCCCCTTAGAATATCGTAAGAATTTTGAAGTAAACGGCATGTATTTGCAAAATAGGAGACGTAACTGCAGCTACATGACAGGACGTTTTTCTGAAAGTTGACGAGTCCTCACGTCTTACAGAACGTGGGTAAAGTGGGTGGATCTGGACGCGCAAATATTTTCATCGTCCGAAGCAAAAGAGTCTACGAATTGGCGTATCTTGAGAACGTACTGCGGATAAACTTTCGCCATCGGGGGCGCTCCAGAACTTGCGGATCGGAGCGACGATGTTGAAGCTGCTCCTCCATTTCAGAAAGACGTGGGGGTGCGCGTTCTTGAATCGAATGGCGATTAGTGTGCTACAACATCCCCCACGCATTACAATAAATCAGCGCCGTCTGTACCAGTCGTCGATGAAAAAAGTTTACCCACCTGAAGACGGCGCCTTCGGTTGTTAAACCTGCCCGATGAGGGTGAACTGTTTTGCGCCTGCTGTGGCTGAGCTTGCTTAGTTTTGTTTCTCTGTTTTTCGAACTTGTGGTCTTCTATGCGCATATGCTCTAGGTACGGTTCACCTGAAGAATGCAGTAAACGTTAAGCTGGTAACTTCAATACCAGTATCATTACCACAAATACCGTTCCAGCAAAAGACCACACCAGTCTCCTTTTCCCACTTCGCAATCTGGTTCAGCAATATTGCGGTATACCTTGGCAACTCCTGTTCAATGTGAAGGCGTGTTCGCTCGTCGGGAACGCCATGTCTGAACAAACAAACAGAAATGGCAATTATTCACTGATGAATGAATCCCAAACGGCAAAGTCAGATTCGTACTCTGCGCGAGCTTGCAGAATTTCCTCACGCTTGACAACATACTACAACACCGCAGTGTAGCAACAACGGTCAACATCCAAACGAGGTGCACCGAGCTAGTAGACGTACGTGAGTGAGGAATTTCATGGCAGACACATGACGTTTCAGCCGCTCTACTTCTTTCTCATGGGCACGAAAGATCCTGTAGGATAGCTCCGTGTCCGGAGTCGTCATCATAGCAGTAAACGGAATGCGCTGGTCGGTGTTGTAGCCTAGCAGGTCCCAGTACTCTGTGATGGTGTTCCGCAGATTCGCAACCTGGACAGCAGTCGCAGTAAACCGCTTGTGGTGACGTTGAAGTCTTGTCAACTCCGCCTCGCACTACAGGATGGACATATCAGCCAATTGCAAGATCTTAAAACAGAACAAGAAAATGGTCTCACCGACGCGAGTGCAGCTTTACCAACTCCATGGATGGTCATTTGAAAACGATTCTGCTCTTCGTCCGATATCTACAGACATGTAAACAAACATTCGTTCAAAACGTAGCACAAATCAGCCCAGCCCTGTCGTTCACGTACTTTTAACTCCTGCCATAGATCGCGAATTTGCCCTAGCATATCCGCCAAACGCGCCTCTTGTTTGACTTTCATTTCTCGAAGCTCCACAGTCCTCTGCGAAATCTTCTGCAATATTTTGGTCGATAAATCTCTCTTCTGCTTGGCACAGTACAAAATCAAAAGTCCCGCATCATTTGTCCACACAGTTCTAATCATCAATAGCCATGATCTGGGTTTGGTACAACGCGCACCTTTAAGCAAGTATTGATTTCTGCTTCAAAAGTGTTTTCAGCTCCAATTTGGAGCCCTCGAGCGAGCTGCACACACTCACTAACAGCCTCCAGTAGGGCAGCTCTTCGTGCGTGCTGGTCGAATGAAACGAGTTACAAAAGCTAAAACAACGACAATTACAGTTTATCACTTACCACTTCACGTGACTTGCTTTTAACCAGGTCCTGCAAAGCTACTTTGAACTCTTCACTCAGCTTAGAAATACCTGAAGGCTAATTCATTAACACCACATTAACAACGTTTTAAATCAACACTTAGTACGCTCATTACGCACCAGTGTAGTTGTGGTGCCCAGCTTCTTGTCCATCAAGCTTAATTGGTTTCTCAGCTTGTTAATTTCAGTCAACCGATTTGTACGAACCTACCAATAAGCAATTGTTACGTCTTAAGTTGTATATGTCTGTCAATGAAAGTGACGTCCGTACACTATCGAGGAACTTGAGCTCCATTTCAAGCGCGGCAGCTCTATCGCGAAGATTGCCATTGCAAGACTTGTCCAATGACCTTATGCACCAGCCTGCTGACTGTATATAACAACAATCAGTGAGATACAATAAGATCGAGTTCTAGTGCTTTCTTCAAAGCCTCAGTCTCACTTCGTTGCCCTGAAACTGCGCTTTAATAGTCTGCACCTCTTTCTCCAGCTCTGTCACTCGAGCTTTTGCGTGGTCGACTTCATTGCGCCATGTTTTCACTCTAGTTTGACAGCTTTTCTTGATGGTAGCAAGCATGACTTCCTTCTGTTGCAGCTGCTCTTGCTCAGATAGCCCAAACGTCTGCCACAACTGCCTTAGCTGCGTCAACGCATCAATTACAAGTGGTTGTACGACCAGTTCAACGTTACTATCATGACCTTTGGAACCAAGCTCATGCTGCATTGTAGTCTCCTCGAGTGACAAATTTATCACTGTCTATTGCTGTTTGATCCGAAGAAAGGCAAGAGGTGGTAATGTTGACACCAGATCGTAATGACGTACTTGCAGCATCTGATAATAGGTACACTGTGTATACCACCCAGAAAACGAGGGCACCAAGGTTTTTCATCATCCAACGAGGTTTTTCTATGGGTGGTGGTCATCGCATGCACTAGACCATCACCTCGAGCACAATTCATCGCTCTTTGAAAAGAATAGAAATCCATCGCAACAACAACATGGCTGCGCAACGTGAGGAGGACATTAAAATGATGCTGGCCGCTCAGGTCCACATTGGCACGCGCAATGCTGACTCAAAGATGGCCGATTACATTTGGCGCCGTCGTAATGATGGCATCCACATTATCAATGTGGGCAAAACATGGGAGAAGCTCATGCTCGCTGCCCGTGTGATCGTGGCTGTGGAGAACCCGGAGGATGTGATTGCCATTTCCGCTCGTCCCTATGGTCAGCGTGCTGTGCTTAAATTTGCACAGCACACTGGCTGTCAGGCTATTGCTAGCCGCTTTACGCCTGGCACGTTCACTAACCAGATCACCAAGCAGTTTCGCGAGCCGCGTCTGCTAATCATCACAGACCCACGCACTGACTCACAAGCCGTGCGTGAGTCTTCGTTCGTCAACGTTCCTGTGATTGCCTTCTGTGACTCGGACTCGCCCCTGCAGTTCGTGGACGTGGCGATTCCGGCCAACAACAAGGGCAAGCAGTCTATTGGTCTACTCTACTGGCTGCTCGCCCGTGAGGTGTTGCGTCTTCGTGGCACGGTCTCGCGCGCTCTGCCGTGGGAAGTCGTCGTGGACCTGTTCCTTTACCGTGACCCGGAAGAGCTCAAGAAGGCCGAGGAAGCTCAGGCCACCGCTGCTGAAGAAGCCCAGACTCGTGCGGGTTGGGCCGATACCCCGCAGACGTATGCAGAGCCCACTCTGTACGCTGCTGAGCCTGCTGCTCCTGCCTCCGCTGCTGCTAATGCTGAATGGACCTCAGCTGGCAACTCGGAGTGGTCGGGTGAGGCTGGCGCCGTGCCAGCTGCCACAAACTGGGATGTCCCGGCCCCTTCTGCTGCCCCAGGCGGATGGGATTAAGCATGTTATTGCTGCCTTCTCGTACTGGACGGTCAGTGCTTTGATGTTGAGTCTCAAGCTCTCCATGCTGCAAAGCTTTCGTTCTTTTCGATGATGAAGTAGTTTGGTGTTTGTTATACAGAAGAGCAGTGGTACCGCTATGTGGAAGTGGACGCATGGAATAGACGACGGTGTTAGGCGATGGCACCTGGTTAATGTGACCAACAGCTCCCGACATAGTAAATACACTCTCAGGACAAACCCATTCATTTTCACAGTTTTGACTTTGTTACTTGATAAACTTCACGTCCATACAAACCAATAGAAACATACTCCTATAGTTGTAACTTTAATGTATGCCACATCATATTCGAAGAAGATCGAGCATACAAAACCTTATAGTCCTTCGCTCGCTCAGCCACTCGCAGTCGGAAGAAATCTAAAGCTAGAACGTCATGAGTGAACAGGACATCGTCACGGTTTCCACGACGCCCATAGCCGCTAATCCACTACCACATACCGAAGTAGAAAACGAGTTAGAGGAGAAGAAACTATTGGTGGACACGACGGCGGGAGAGACGGCACTTTCAACGCCCGTAATCAAGCGCAAGAAGGCCATTGATGCAGACAAGATTGTTACACCCCCTGCGAAACGTCGCGCCCCGATGCCTCGCGTGATTAAGAAATCGAACGAATCGGAAATAAAATTAGCCGAAGGGGAAGATACGGAGTCGGAGCCGGAGAAACAGCCGAAGAAACGCGTCAAGACGACCAAAAAAGTAGGAAAAACCCCTGGACGCAAGAAAAAGGTGAGTGTGGAGTCAGAAGAAGACAATGCAATGGATGAACAAGTGGAAGCGGAAAACAAGGTGAATGCATTGAGTGACGAGATCAAAAGCAGGTTTGGACAGATTGTTTGGGCCAAGATGGGCGGGTATCCCTATTGGCCATGCATTATTACGGATCCAAGACTGCTGCCTTTGAAGCTACAAGAGACTGCTTTAAAGGTGTTGGAGACCAAATATCTTGTCTTTTTTTACGTGTCGAATAACTTGTACGTTTGGTTACCGAGCTGGTGATAGGGGGAGATTAAGGGGGACTCATGTGTTGTTGTTGTGTGGTTGGTACGTGTAGCGCCCCTGTCTCGTTTAAAAAGATTGAATCGTGGGATGATACGAAATTTAAGTACCGTGAAGGACATCCTGAGAAGGATTCGAAGGCCCCGAAGCGACGAGTTAAACTTATGGAGGCAATTGAAGCAGCAGATGTGAGTGGACTGGATGAAGGCACGAGAAGATTGAGATTTGTGTTAGACTAAATGTGTATTTTGCTGTGTGTCTGAACAGAAAGAGACAAAGTTGCCGATTGAAGAGCGAGCGAATGGTATTTTAAGGCCGATAGAGAAAGTTGAGAAGCCGGTCGAGATGCCGGCACCTGTCAAACGAAAGCCTGGCCGACCACCAAAAATCAAGACAGCTGGCAATACTGCGCCGAAGAATACGCCGAAAAAGCGACAAACAAAAGGCGGTGACACGAAAGAGACGGCGGGTGGCATTGGAGGCAAAGAAGCTGTTGCTGTGACCACACAAGAAGAGGACGAGGATGCGACAGAGTCAACGCTCAGTAAAGAAGAAATCAAGGCAAAGGTGGCAAGCCGCAAAACGCCAAAGAAGAAAGAAATTGATGACAGCGTCAATGCTGCAGGGGCATCTGTGAAGAAAGCGCCCAAAGTCATTGCCAAGCACGGGAAAGTAAACGGCTCTGCTGAAATTGATAGCAAGCGAAAGAAGGAAATTGAGCTTGTGGTTCCTCACAAGACCGTGAAGTCAGCTGATATTCGTGAGATGACGGAGGAAGCTGCCAGGAAGAAACTGAGTGGTCCGAGAAGCAAAAAGAAGAAAGACAAGGGAGCGTACAAAGTTGGCGATCTTGCCTCGTTTGCGAGCAAAATGGCACGGCTGCATGCAAAAGAGTCGGCTCGGAATAATGATGAGCTGGTTGGTATGATGGAACAGCTGTTTAAGGAAACACTCATGTATCGCTCAGACGTGGAGCGGTCGGGTTTGGCTGCCATTATTGCGATATTACGCAAAAGCTTAAGCCCTACTGTGGGCCAGACGGCAAGCGCACTTCGGAAGCACATGATTGACATCCTGGACGACGACACAGATATAAAAACCCATTTGGGCAAAAAGCCGCACGAAGGTGCTTTCGACCAAGGCACAAAGAAGCGGAAGGCTGAAAATGGCAGTTCTGTGAAGACAGAGGAGCAGCAGCAATCTTTGGTGGATTCTTCATCCTTAGCTACAGCAAACACGGACGCCAAAGAAAACTTGGCGAAACTTGCTTGGCTACCTGCCACTGCACCACCAACAAAGAAAGCAGAGGAAGCGTTGCCAAAAGAGGACGCAGTGAAGACAAAAATGGAAAAGGCCAGTAGTAAGCCAGTCGAAGATGTGCCAATGAAGATTGGGGCTTCAAATGATTTATCGCTGAAAGCTGAGCATGCCGCTAAGATTGACAAACCGACTGCGGATCAGCGGTCATCCTCTTTGGACGTAAAACCCGGCAATGGTGTAGCGAAAGACAATGAGGATATAGGTGAAGCACAGGATCACGTAGACAAGAATCGAACCACCGTCGTGGACATGCTGCGAAAAATCCTCGACAATGGCAAGTCAAAGGGTGTAGACGTGGCAAAAGAGATTGAGGTAAAGTGGAGCGTGGTTTGTGTTTGTCACCGGCACCGCTCAAAAACCGCAATCTGACTCTGTTGTGTGAATATCTTGCGATTCTAGGCAGCATTGTTCGAGCGTTTCAAGGAGACCAACGACGATTATTTGACCCAAGCGCGTATCATCATATTTGGCCTGAAGGAGAATGCTCCCATGCGAGACCGGCTCTTCTCTGGTGCTATGCACTGTCTGGAGTTTGCTTACGCTGATGATGCGGTAAGTGAAGCTGTTCATTGAATACGACGCGAGTAATATTCACGACGGCTATCTTATTGGTTTGTTTAGTTTTTCTCCACGACGACGGAATGATTGATGCAATCTTTTACAAAGTTGTAAGAACTCTCTCACTGCATGTATTCGGGGGCTAGTTAGCTGACACTAGCTTTCGAACAACAAGCAAACGGTCATGAAGTATAACGAATGTTTTACACCATGCTGCAATTCTCATCTGAGTAGTCTCCTCGTTTTCGTCCAACTTCTTTATTGCCGATGGTTTCGTCAACGTCTCGTTCCCAGTAGCGCGCGTTGCAGTGTGTGGTACACCTGCCCTTCTGCAGCGCTGCGTTAACCACTGACCGGAGATGGCTCATGTCTTATAATGCCCTCGCACCTGCTTGCGTACGCGCGTTGTACGACTGCCCAATGGAAAATGACGCGCTATAGAGATCCCGTGTGTGGATAAAACTAATTCGCTTGTATCTTGCAACGAGTAGTGTGTGAGTGCTACTAACAAACAGCAAGCAAGCCAAACGTCCTTTCAGAGCAAACAAGCAACAGTTTCCAATGCAACGAGTTTGACGGCTAAAAGCAGATTCGGTAATTGCCAACTCACTTTATTAGCATAGTCATTGGCAACACCATCTGCTTGCAAGAGGGACTAGATAATGAACATCAATTTTTAAACCTCTTGGACTAAAACCTGCAGGATTTAGGATAAGAAGCTGACAAAGCTAATTAAAATTAGGACAAAATCGTTACCTTCTTCTTACAATCGTACCCCTGTTACATTTAACCAGTACTATACCGCGCCGTTGACACTCGTATAATTATCTTCCTATTGTCTGATTCTATGGCACGTGCTAACCTCTTGCTGAGCGCCGAGCTCGAGCGTGCGTTTGCCGCCGCACAGAATGGCAAGCTGCGTTATGTTAAAATCTCCATAAACAATGAATCGTTTGTACTAAGCGCTTCAGGGCCCGCGACGTCAGAGCCCCACGACGATGTAGCGCAGCTGGTGGCGTTGTCTCTGGATGCAGAGCAGGCGGCATTTGTACTGCTGTGTCCCGACACAACTGTCTCGGCGTTACGTTGGGTGCTATTAGCTTTTGTACCCGAAAGTGTGAGTGTACGCGACCGTATGTTGTACTCCTCGTCACGTGATTCGCTCAAAAAACAGCTGGGTCTTAATTACTTTTCAGGGGAATTTCACGCTACGGAATTGGTAAGGTTTTCTACTGAGCGACTTATTTGTATTCAACGATAAGTGATGATGACTAATGAGAGGGATATGGGGTATTGCTTGTGTAGAGTGACGTGACGTGGGAAAGTTTCCTCGAGGCGAGGAAGAAGCAGGCGGCAGATGCTCCTCTGTCCGAATCGGAGCGACTGTTTAAGGAGGCAGCCATGTTGGAGCGTGACACGAACGTAAAGTCCAGTGCCATGGGTGTTGTACCTTTTCAGATCACGCAGAATGTGCGTGACAAGCTCAGGCTGCTAAAGGAGAACAAGTTTGACTGGATTACAATGGTGAGGGATTAGAACTTGATGCTGTTTTGAAAGGATGCTGACGGTGTTTTTTGCATTAGAAATTGAGCGAGGATAGTGAAAGTGTCGAAGCGGTAAAGAGTCTTGAGAATGTGGAGCTTATTGACGTGTCCTCTATTCTTGACCACCACACTCCGAGCTTTGCAGCATATCGCTATCGTGGTCCGTTGGCTTTGGATGCTAAGTCGGCACTGAGTAAGTGGCTCGTTGGGTCCCTTTTACTCACTCGCTTCGTTGACCAGTTTTTGTTGCTTGATGATGCACTAGTTTTCATGTACGTGTGTCCGGAAGATTCTCCAGTGAGACTGAAAATGGTCTACTCGACGTGCAAGGCGACAGTACTCTCCGTTGCTAAGGAAGAACCCCTCAACATTACGTTTGATCACACGGTGAGTTGCGAGATTTTGTGGCTCCGTACGACGTGGGCCAACCGATGTTTTTTTTTGCTTTCAGATTGAGATCAATACCTCGACCAGTGCAGTCGACGACATTCGGTCGGAGTTAGTCTCGCTAAAGACCGAGGAAGAGCTAAAACCACGCGAGTTTGCACGTCCTGCTGCTCCTGGAGGTCATGGACGCGGTCGAGGTCGAGGTCGAGGTCGCGCTTCTTCTGGTGCCCACTGAGTGGGATCCTTTTGAGCTACACTTGTAAAACCAACAGTAGACGTCAACGTTCAAGCCTACTTCAAACAAGGTCATATGCAAAGTGTGAACGGCAAGTATTGAACCTAGTTCCACAGGCTCTAGCCTGTCACCCTAGGGAGTCCCTACTCCCGCTGTCACATTGAGCAATCAAGTTGCTTCATTTGCAGTAAAGCTATCTATTTCCTGCCTTTCTTCTTTCCCTTCTTCTTCCCGCCACCAGACGACGTCGTAACTGCTCCGACAGCCGCTGCTGCCTTATTTTTGGCCGTCTCAGCCTCTTTCTCGAGTCGCGCCTTGCGGGACTGCAGCTTGGGAATGAGCTCCGCCATCTTAATCATCAATATCTTGCGATTCGGAATTTTGGGATTCTCTAACGATCCGTCGTCACGCACGAGACGGACCCGAACACGACCGGACACGACCCAGTCTCGCGGGTATTTTTTGCTCAGCTCCAGCACGTGAGGCAGCTTGAAATACGTGCAAACCTCCGACATTTCGTCGGCAATAGGAGACTCGCACGCCTGAAGCTTTGAGATGCGACGTCCTTGCTGTACCGTCTTCTTGCTGTCGAGATAATTCGGATAGAATGTAAAGAACGTCGACGTGGGGCTGCCCTCGTCCAATCCATAGGCATAGATCAGCTTATGTATCATCGGTTGCATAGGCGGCACCATCCCAGGCATCCCAGGCATTCCACCCATACCAGGCATCCCACCCATACCAGGCATCCCACCCATACCAGGCATCCCGCCCATGCCAGGTATGCCACCCATTCCCTGCATCATTTCCATCATCTGGGACATATCCGGCATGCCGCCTCCTCCACCAAACATTCCCATGAGGTCCGCCGGATTAAATCCACCAGGTTGCCGCCGTGTGCGACTCGGACGACTTGACATCGGCTGTACCACAGGGATGGCGTTCGAGTCATAACGCTCGCCTGCAACGTTGTCCTTGGTCCGGCTCTTACGCACCATTGTCAGCCGTGTTATCAAGTTGGGGCACTTGATTGGGACAACAACAAATGAATAGTGTGTGTGGTACATAATACGTAGTGGTCATTGTAATACAGTGATTTTCAATACCTTTTATTTGTATGTCTCTCGATTTCATAGGAGATACAATTGCAAACACAAATTTGTGTGAAAGTATGAGTAGTACTGAGCAAAGTTGAATTTAAAAGGGGTGCCGATGCCCATTCTGAGCAATTCTTCTGAGATTGACACGCACAAGTGATGCCACAATCACCCCCGTCTAGGGAGCTCATTGATTGATGCAAGTTTGCACACGTCACTTATCTTATTAAGGTAAAAATAATATACGAACTTTGTTGTGACATCGTGAAGGAAGAGGCGCCTATTTGAGGAAACTAATAGCTATACAATCTGCTTGTTAAGGTTTGCCAATGCTTTTTAGTCAATTCCGTTAATTGTCACTAAAATTTACGGAATTGACTAAAAATTCATGGCAAAAGGTAAACCTAGAAAAAACGTGTCGTCTGAATGTATCCCATCATTGTGGTCCTCAGCTCACTTATTTCAAACATACCAATACAAACGTCTAGTCATTTGGCGGCCCATACGACAAACAGCAGGATACGCAGGTACATTAGTAGATCCTTGCATTTCGACAAAAGCAAGAGAAACAATGGACCGCTTTGCGATTGACAAGATTAAGAACGTCATGGATGACGCGTATGTATAACCCTTACAATGTAACAGTTCCTTCTTGACGTGAAGTAGCCTTAACTCAGAATCTTATGCTTTCTACGTGTAAAACAATAGAAAGAGCATTGTAAAAGCCAAGATGGGTACGGACGTGGAGCGCAAGATAGAAGAGGCGCTATCGAACAAGAACTGGGGGGCATCTAGTACACTGCTGAATGAGATATCCCAGCTTACTTATGACTTGTAAGGGGTGAAGTGGTTCTAGTAGAAAATAGGCTCGTATGCTAAAATAACTAAATGCTCTACAACTGTAGTGAGTCCTATGGAGTGATCATGCGGAAGATCTGGGAAGCCATGGACGCTGAAGGACGACAATGGCGTTTGGTATACAAGGCACTGAGTTTATTGGAACATTTGATCAAGAATGGCACGGAACGGGTGATCGAGAATGCTCGTGATCACATGTTTAAACTACGCCACCTCTCGAGTTTCTCATACCATGACGGAATGGTCGACAGAGGCAATGGAGGTGAGAAAAACTGATGTCGGAGCTTTTTTTTGACTGATTTTGAGCAAATTTTGATGATTGTGATATTTTAGTTCGTGACAAAGCCAAACAGTTAGTGGACATGTTGAATGACAATGACATGATTCGCACTGAACGTGAAAAAGCAGGACGTCTGCGCAATAAATACGTTGGTATTGGAAGCGGTGTTGGCGGTATGATGGGAGGAGGAAGTTTTAGCGGCAGTGGAGGCTACAGTGGAGGTGCTGGTTACAGTGGAGGTGCTGGTTACAGTGGAGGTGCTGGTTACAATGGTGGAGGCAGCACGAGTTACCGTGGCGGCGGTGATGGCCGTAGCGGGGGTGGCCACAGCAGTGGTGGTAGTGATCGTGGTAGTAGAAGCTACGGAGACAAGGAGTCGAAGGAGAAGGAAAAGAGCTACTCTAGTCGCTATGCTGATGACGAAGGTAGGTTGTTGCTGTGGTATTTTTAGCGAATACATGCCCTTGCTAACACGGTGTTTGCTGTTGTGTACGTTGGTAGATAATGGAAGCGAAGAATCCGAATCGGAAGAGGAAGTGCGATCAAAGCGACGAACGGCATCGTCAAACCGAAAGGCTGCAGCGAAGAAGAAAGAGGTAGGCATTACTTGCAATGCAGATTTGTTGCGTTATATTAAGTTTAGCTGGCATGCATTCTTTTGACAGGAGACTGAGATCAAGTCCCCAGTAGCAGCACCCTCTGCAGAACCATCCCTTCTTGACGACGCCTTCTTCAGCCCTGCTTTTGTGACAGGTATGATTTTGCTGTTTCTATTGACAAGGATGTCGTTGATAGTTCAGCTTACTGAATTTTACTTGTAGCGAATACATTCGACCCTTTTGCACCAGAGCCAGCGCCTGCTGCACCTCAAATGGCGTCATTTGCCGCTTTTGACAATGCTGCGGCCGCCGCGCCACAACAATCGTTTGACGCATTTGGCACCGCGCAGCCTCAGCAGCCGTCGCAAGCCTCATTTGATGCCTTTGAGAACACTGCTGCCTCTGCACAAGGAAATGTCCAACATTTTGCTGCATTCCCTCCAGCCCCGCCTCAGCAGGGCTTTAATGCGTTCGGTCAGCAAGGAAACCCTCCGGCTCATCCTGCATCTGTCTCTGCCTTCAACCAGCAACAGCAACAGCAATTTGGTCAGTTTGGTGGAATGCAAGGTAGTGTGCAACAGCCAGCGCAGGGTAGCTTAAGTATGCAAGGTGCAGCTCAGTGTCGGCCAAGAACGAACATGGCCCCGAATTTGGAGGAAAAGAAGAGCAACGATGCGTGGGGAGCTGGCTCGTCGCTTTTCGACCTGAACAACCTGGGGAGCTCTAGTGGCAATTATAGCAGCAAAGCAGGTCATTCGGATCAGCATCCACATCACCAGCAGCTACAGCACCAGCACCAGCAGCATTCCAACGTTGGCCGCAACAGCTTCAGTGGCCTGGACACACTTGCTGGAATGCCCAGCAAGCCTGTGATGGGAGGAGCTGGCGGTATGAACCCCATTGGTGCGGGTATGAATGGAATGAACTACGGAGGTGGTGATATGGGCCAAGGTGGTATGCAGCAGCAACACGCGTATGGTCAAATGGGCCAAGGCGGCATGCAGCTCCGACCTATGATGGGTGCGGGTATGAATGGAATGAACTACGGAGGTGGTGATATGGGCCAAGGTGGTATACAGCAGCAACACGCGTATGGTCAAATGGGCCAAGGCGGCATGCAGCTCCGACCTATGATGGGTAATATGAGCATGCAACAGCCAGGAATGGGTATGGGCATGGGTATGCAGCCTGGCGTGGACGGGATGATGAAACAAGGTGGCTTCGGCGGGATGGGTGCGATGCAACAGCAGCGACAGCACCCTGCATTTAATCAGTTTGGCAATTTTAGCTGAAGGGTCCCGTGGTGATAGCATGCAGGAAAATAAAGGTTGCAGAATGTTTAACACGCTGAGAATACATGGCGAACCCTGGAGTGCGAGTTGATGCCTAGTCCGAACTTGTGGCTTTAACCGTAGTTGCCGGTATGCTTCTGCAAAATGGATGATATTCATGTACAAGACATGCAGCATAAGCTTTCATTTGCTACCTTGTCAATTACAATAGGATCACTACCACTGCAAGAAGAGTAAATTCTCAGTGATCTTTTGGCGCTTTGTTGAATTCAAAACGCTTAATTGACATCTTCCCCCACGTTATGACGCTGATGTTTCTACGCAGAGGTGATAAATAATGACGAGCAGATATTATGTACACTTGGACTACTCATACTAACAGCTTTCTCCTCATGAGGTTCTCAAAGATGCGAGAACCTCGATAGCATTTTTGCCTCAGTTGCTGCGGCCCACGTGACCTTCCATTTCGTCTGCGGAAGAACCTTCTCGCTGATGGGACCGATTTTCTGCTACTCGCAAATGTTAGTCGACCAGCCAAACAGACCAGCTGTCACAGCTGGGTCACCGAGCCGATAAGCGAGTTCACGTGCTTTTTCAAGAACACGCCGAAAGTTGACCGTGCTTGTTTTTAAAAAGTGCGGTCTCTGGTGACTGCGGCTTAGTCGAACACCCCACGTCTTCCATCTCCTGATCTTGTTCAAGTCTCTGTCTAGCTGCAAATGTCTCGAACAGACTTCCACCAACACTGGTACTACGTGAATATTTACCCTTTGACGGTGTCAAGATATTAATTTGACTCGATGTTTTCTTTAAACTCCCTCGTAATTCCTCTTGTTCATCTTCTGTAGCATCCACATGAACACATTTTCGTTTCCTCCATCCTTCTGGATGTTTATTGAGGATACTGAAAGACGATAAAGCTCGTAATTGTCCTTGTATGGACAAGTTCACTTCTGGACTTTTCCTGCTTGGACGTGGCGAATAAATTGCATTGTCCTCTTCAACGTCCTCCATGGACATAATCTGTACCTCATCCACAGCCGCTATTGTTTCAAGTTCTTTGTCTTGATGTTCCACTTGTTGTGTCCCATTCTCTCTTCTCTGTCTTCTGCTTGGAACCACCTGTTGCTTGAGTTTTAGCTGCTTCCTCAACACGTCTCGAGGCTGTGGAGATGATGGCGGCGTGTTGGGACGCTCTGATGACGATAACGAAAACACTTTGAAGTGTTCCAAGGGTGATTGATGGCGTCGTCTTTCCTCTGTCTCTTCTTCTACAGCTTTTCGTCCGACAGCGATCCGCGTGAGTTTTTCTCGTAATAGCATTATATCGTCATGGTCGCTAACGAGCGAGTTGCGACGCAATGTGAAGCTTCTATTGACGTTATTAAGCGTCTTACAGCGGCTGGTAGAGTGGAAAATAGGACTGGATGGAGACGCCATCACGTACGAAAGAGAAGAAACTAGGACGAATCTGCTGCAAGAAGTCGTTCGGGAGAATTCTTTCGTCAAAAAAACGCGCGTTTATTTTGAATCGTTTTATATGTCGATGGGTTATTCGGTTGATATCTTTATGTTTGCTAGCAAGTATATACGTTCTCAAAGGTTTAGCTCGTAAATGTACACACGTATAATTATTGCCGCAATTTTTGGCTGTGCAGATTCGTCACCGTGAGATATAGACTTTTTGTGCGCAACGTTTGAATTCTGATTATAGTCTATCGCAATGCTACAAATCGAGTCAGCTTCGTAAATTATTGCTCATTATTAGCGGGTTCATAACCTTCTTTTCACGATATAGAGCTTCCATAATTTCTGATTAGGCTCAAAACTCGTTATACGACACCAAGTTGCTCAAGTGAAGAAAAACTGACTTATTGAACGAAAAAAGGGAAGATAGGAAGTTTATAAAAGAATGATCGCAATCAGTTCAATATCAATCAAAATGAGCTTTTGCGGCTTCCCGTGAATGATGTCGATTTATTAGGAGTGTAGGTGTTTTCTTTGCTTAGGCTGTTCGATCGCAACTTCTGCTTCCAAGTAAGCCGACCTGTCTACCTGCCATCGTCGTCACTGAGGTTTTTTCAATTTAATAGTATCTGCGCACGGGATGATCTTCTCATGCGCAAAATACGAGTCCAACTTGTGACGCATCCACGATCGAGTCTTAGTGTTCCTCCGTACCGTCGTTTAAAATTGTTTCAAAGGCGACATATCTCGAACTGATTTGTTGCCATGAAAGCAATTTTGTACTCAAACAAAAGCACCCTGTCTAAATACTTTCGTTCCATCCAGCAAGATGCAGATCAGGTCATGATCTCATGTACTGCTCGGAGACTGAAAGCGCTCTGCAGAAGAAAAATTGACATATTGTCAAGTTGTCTGAATAGACGCAGCAAGGAGTAGCGTATTTTTTTCGCTGGATCTTGAGCTTTTGTAATCGGCGGCAAACTCACTTACAAGCGTGACCGAGTAGCTCAAACCTGTGTGTGCACAAATATAGCAACACGATGAGTTCTCTAACCAGTTGCAGACAATGACGGTAAAGTCCGAGATGTTTACACTAAATGTAGTGGCGTGCCCTTCTCGGCAACATCTCGCTGGTTAAAGAATTTGTAGCAGCAAGGTTTCTTGCAGTATTTGCAGATCCTTTTCGAACGGCATCAAAGCCTGCGACGTGTAGAGGTAGATACATAGCCCTACTCCAAACGTAGTGCCTCATATCTCTTAGGTCGCGCGGTTTGCTTGATATATTCGACACGTTGAACACGTTTGTTATACCTCAGAAACAAGCACTCGGTGCAAGATGCGTCTCATTGAGCACTACCATCACGCTGCAATTAATCTTAAGAAATCAATCGCTAACAACGCATAAGAAAAGCTAAGAGTGCGCGTGGAGTTTTCATGTTAGGAAGAAAGCATGCAGAAACAAATTCAACGTATTTTTGCAAGAAACGCCCGCGTCACACATGTTTGGAGACAATTTCAAGAGCGAGCGCGACATATCAACCGTGTGCCGTCACGGCAGTGAAAGTTTCTACGGAATTTTGGAGAATCTATCGCGCTTGGGCATTTTTAATGGATTCTTGCACTATAGCCAGATAGAATTGCATTGAATCGCGTCATTGTAGCTAGTGACAGCTATTCAGGGGCAGATTCGCAACATGCTAATGGTAATAACTATGCCCATGCAACCGCCATGACAGTCTTGAGTGTCTGGCTTTTCTTGATTGCCGATGATTTTTGTCGTAGTTAACGAGCCACGATCGATCTACATGTCATTGCCGCCAATATGATGGACTTTACATCGGCTGTCTAGGGCCGCATCGATGCTTAGAGGGCCCGATAAAAGCAGCAGTGTTGCCTAAACGGAACGGAGGCAGTTTTATTATTGTAGTAACTCAACTCCAAGCTTACCATTTGAATAACATATTTTGCGCTATCACTTTTTCTGCTTCTTAGTCTTGCTACTGGTACCGTGGCTTACAGCAGAACGCAATCGTTTGCTTTTAATTTGAGCATAATGTACTTGGTCGTCATAGCTCGTAAAGAATCGATCTAATCGTGTCTGGATACGTCTGCTACCGGAGGCCGTTGCAGCTTTTGCCTTCTCTTCAAGGGGCTGTAGAACGCCATCACTTTTCTGCTGATCCCACCCAAAAGCATTAACACAATAGTTTCGCAAAGCAGCCAAGTCTGGGGCACTCCACGAGAATCGAGCATCAGAGCGATCTACTTGAGGCGCCATGTACGCCTGGACCACTTGTTGGCTTGGAAACTCATCACCTAATTCCCACTTTCGACGTGAGGTTGCGTGAGACCGCTGGAAGCGTTCCCGAGCTGTTATAGCATCATTTTCATCGCTCTCTTCTATCGCTTTGTCGACTTTCCTCTTACCCACTTTCTTCTTTTTCTTCTTTGACGCGCTCGACGCAACGCGCTGGGCCTCTTCAGCAACATCAAACTCATGGACCCATTCTTTAAACTCGCGGAGGCCCTCGATACTTGGGTAAGAAGCTGCGATCTCAGTTGCGTTCACTATACCAATACCCCGTACGCCATCCGTGTAGTCACTTCCAAGAAGTAGCGCCAAAGCGATGATCTGCTCTCGCGAGAATCCCAGCTCGCGCTCAATGTCACGAGCCGAAAAGGCTTCGACGAACTTTTGATGATGAAAAATGTTCTTGTAGACATGTCGACCACCGAATGGGAAGATATCGCTATCATCCGTGATAACGCCATCCACAAGTCCAAGTTGTTCTAGTGCCGCGCATTGTGCTTCCGCTTCCATGGGGCTTACAAGGAAAGGCACCCCGAACAAGCGCAATAGAATCATTACTTCTGCCACCATATCGTCTGTGATACCTTCCGTGTCACGCAACTGCCGACTCCGCAACTTCTTCAGCTCGAGTTGCTCCTTTTGCAATGCGGCTGCATTCATCTCTGCACTTGTGGTATCCATCGGCACGTCAGGTTGGGGAGACTGACTTCGTCGCGAGTACTGAAGATAGCGAGGACAAGCATTACGAGTTTTATTTGCTACCTTCTCGTGGTCATTAGCAAGTGAAGCCGCCAATGCGGCTTGTCGCTGCTCCTCGTTGTCTTCAACCGCATTAATGATCCGAGCACTGACTCGCGTAGTGTCTTCTTCTTCGTTGGTAACGATCACTTCGGTACGCTGCGTATCGCGTATGGCAAGCTCGGATTCTTCTCTCAGATTTTCAAACAAATTCTCAGATGTACCAAAATTGCAAACATCCTGAGCTTTCATTTCTTTTCTTGGTGCTGCAACATATCTTTTTGGAGCTTCGATTCTTCTACCATGCTGTAATGAGTGCGCTTGCAGTGCTCGTCGCACAGCACCAGCAGCCCATTGCGTGAGATTAGAGGCAGTCGCCATTGCAGACTGCACCGCCTCATCTTTCAGTAAATCAAGATCTTCATGCCCCTTAGCATCCTCCGTCTCATCTTTCAGCGTCAGAAATAACTCGTCAGCGCCTACCGCGTTATCAGCTTCGTGGTCAGCGTTTCTTTCATCCTGAAAGTCAACGTCTCGCGATTGTAGTTCATTTCGCGCAGAGTTTTGCCCCATAGAAACAGCAGGGATAACACCAGCAGCTATGACCTCTTTGCTCGTATCCTCGCGCTCCAGCATATTCTCACTTCCAACTTTCTCATTCCTGCTTTCCTTTGCAGCAGCTAGTATAGTTGTTGTGGCAGAGGGCAATGATTCAATCATGGCAGCGTGTTTTGACGCTTTTTGCTCTCCACTCTCAAGGCCATACTTTGACGGTTGCGTTAGGGTTGGTACGGCTACCTCTTCCCAGTCAACATCGTCATCCCCATCATCCTCATCATCCTCATCATCCTCGGATGTAGCTTTAACAGCAGGAACAGGTGTGATTGTACATGCTGGGAACAGCTTCTGAAATCGCACCATTTCTTCAGGCTCAACATCGTCAACCTTTAGTGAAACACTTACATCACTAGCTGGTAGCTCCTTCACACCGACGTTTGGAGCAGCTGGCTTCACAACGGCAACCAATCCTTTCTTAGTAAGCTTGTCCCGTCGAAGCCTTTCAATCGCAAGTATGGGTTCCTGCTTGACTCGAACCTGATGCCGCGCGATCCACGCCGCTGTAACCTCGTTTGCATTAGCATCCAAAGAAAATTCTGGTTTTCCAAATGAAAACTCAGAAAGTGACCGCATTCCCATTGGGTCAACGGCATTAACTTGAGCATCGTCAAACTGCATCGATTCAGTAACCGACACTTGTTCTGCCATATCAGTACGCTCCACATCCGTTAGCACTGCTTCATCGTTTTGGTCGTTTTCGCCTTTGCTGTTTTTCTCTTTTTGATAGATGTAAAAGCGATTGCTATTTGAATCAATCCGATGACCTTGCCCAACACCGCCCTGATGTGCCATCTCCTCCTCTCTCTTTTGCCTTTTCACTGCTTCGATTCGTCGGTTAAGTGCACTTGTTTGCAAAAAAGATGAAATCTGCGTGTGCGAGTATTTCTCCGGATTTCCAGCAAGTGGAATAAACTGGTCCCGAACCTTTTGGCGTCGATCACGCAAGATTTTCTGAATCATGTCTTTTTGTAGATGAGGTGGCAGGGAAAAGACTGCATGAAGGTCGATCTTCGAGAGTCGCGACGTGTCCAGATCAATGGCATTCAGGGTCCGATCTTTTTCTTCCTGCTCTTCTGCTGCCTCTTGTCCTTCTTTCTCCTCACTTTTCTTCTCATGCTCAATTTCTTCGGAACTTCCATTAACTTCTCCATTTTCTTCATTCTTTGCATCAACTTTTTCATTGTCATTTTTGCATTTAACTTCTGGTAAAGTAAATCCTCGTGCAACAGCTGATTTTCCTGATACATCGCCCCTTTTACTCATCTACAATACACAAACAACACATCACTGCAAAATTAATAGGACCATCATTCTGTTATCACCTTACCATCATTCTACCTCATAATTTTGCTGTTTGAATCTATTAAGTAAAATTCGTTGCGCCGTGTGACGTAAATTATCCGTCTGTTGTTCGTGTCGTTTCCTACGTCTTGCAGTCGTTCTTTTCTTAATCTCTGGTGTTTGTCCGTCAAATACAAAGACAGGACGGACCCCATAATAAAGCAGCTTGGCTACACGATGGAGAGTTCCCAAGAGATGAGCATTGCGAATCATATTGCCTTCATCATCCCGCATGGCCTTTACAAATTGAGTGAGCCAAATACTCGCATCTACAGCCAGTACTTGACCCGCCAGAGACTCAATTTCAATCTGTCGTCCTACAGGCGCCAGTAGCATCCAGAGATTCTGCACTCCCATGGTAAAATACGATAAGGCACCGTAAGGAACAGATTAGAGAGGGGTTTGTCGGACACCTTTTTACTTTCGTAATTTTGTGCAATTTTTACTTTCGTAATTTTGTGCACAAAGACTCAGTAGATGATGTACCGATTCTCGGCTGATAGAATTTCCACGTGACGAAGGAAATAATTGCGGGTGTGTATGGGATCATTACGCCTTGGAACTTTTCATATGCGATTTTGGTGGATCCACCGGCAACTCCGTAAGCCCTGCCTACGCTGGTAAAGCTTGCTGAAGATGTGGGTTTCCAACTTAAGAACGTGGTGACTACCTTTTGAGAGAAAGTCAAAGGAGGTTAGTTGTGTATTAACATCATGCAACAACGTAAATAAGATTACATTGCATCATTGTAGCAAATGGATGATGGATGATGCCTCATTCTTTAAAAATTGCACAACATCTATACGCAAGTGTGGTCGTTCGTCGGCTATGGAGAACAAGCCGATGATCGACTTGGATAAAGCTTTCGTTGAGCCAAGTTTCTAAACACTGGCCGATAATGTATCGCCAGCGACCGCATCTTGGTACACTTGTTCGTTTAACGTTTCCACCACGTGGTAGAACAAGTTAGTGCCTCAAGTTGGGTTCGCCTTTAACTTGCTCGCGAAGAGCTGCTTGCTCATCCTCCCGCCGTTGAGAAAGTTCTGAAGACGCGGTGATGAAAGGTGCAAAAAGTCGTGCTAGAGGAAAAACCAGCGACCTTGGCAAAATGTATTGACCAACTTGGATCAGTCGATGCGCATCTGCTACGAGGAGACTATAGGTCCAGGCATTCCTCTGCTCGTGTTTCGAGTGAAAAGGGGTGGTCCAGAAGGCGAATGACGTGGCGCAGGAATAGGGAGTTTATTTCTACACGCAGGATTTGACACGCATTTTCCGTGTTGACAGTGAACTGGAGTGCTACTTGGTCAGCGAATTGGTGCACATGTCGTGCCCATTTGATGGTATCAAAGAATTTAGACCTGGTCGCGAAGGTTAACTGAGGTTTGGAAACGAAGATGTTTTGTAATAGAAAGCTCGAGCAGTAGAAAGCTCGACTAATACTGTCAGGTAGGTAGCTTTCTTTGTGACCTATTTGCAATGCAGTGTTCGAACACCAAATTAACGAAAACTCACGGTTAAAGTGTTTCCGCGCAATAAAGGTCGTTCCAGTACCAGTAACGTCACTTCGTCTTGCAGGATAGGACATCCAAAAGTGATTAATCGGCTATCGGAAACTCAGTCCACAAAAAGTTGTGCGAATGCAACTGTGTGAATGTATGATGCATCATCCAGATGCGTCACCGAAAATTTTTCATGCCTGGAACCTGCCATCTTGCCAATTTATTTTCTGCGAAGAAGTTGCTGTCTGAGAAGGCGTTTGTACGAGTTCATCAACGATGCCACTAAACAGTGGGTTGCTGTCAAGCATGCCTCTATTTTGAATATTTAACTTCGCAAGACCTCTTCGCATCGATCATCAAAAATCAACGTGTGCTAGCGCAATTAACGTGCGCTAGCACACGTACTTGAATGACCATGCACAAACTAAACGTTTGCAACGAAATCAAGCCAAGTCGAAGTCTTGTTTGTTTGATCATTATACACCTTAAGAACTGCTTATTGTTAAATAATGTATCACGCGTACTTTGAATACGGACACTTGTAAGATCCAGCACATCGTCAACGAGCAAAATTTTGGCTGCCAGTATTCTGATCTGTGAGACTTTCACCTCTGAAGATCGTACCAGTTCACTGCCCAAGTTGCGCCTTCAAGCAACAACGGCCAAGAGACGAAGACCGCTGCACCGGCTCCTTTGTCCTGAGCGGAAGCCCTGGGGCCCAGGTAATACGGTGAAGGCTTTCTTCTCGCTGCGTGCGCTACGGGAGGCAGTGCAGCGTGCAAACCGCAAGAGAAGCAACAAACTTGACACCCCGGGGTGAGGGGCACGGCGACAGCAGTTGTCACCCCCACCTAGTTCTTGCTATTCTACGAGCGCGAATCTCAGTCTTACGAAGTGAACTTGCCTAGAACGTGACTTGATCGAACCAGCCCAGGTGCGTCAGCGGCCCATCGGGAATGATCGGAGTGGTACCTGGCGCTTTTCGCGAACTTGACGCCCTGTATGCACCTCGGACTGGATAACCGATTTCCATGCCCTTTGCGGAGTGTCCCCCGTGAAGCTTGACGTCTCGAGCCAGCAGACTGAGCCAGCGAGGAGAAAACTGTCGTGTAGTCATGAGCACTTGATCGACGTTCTGATCTCTCAAAGTTCTCGTGAGACATCTAGACTGCTTGAAGAACGAAGTTGCGTCGTACTACAGAGCATCAGGTGGATTTTGCGACGTAATGGATCCCCTATGTATTTTGAAGTAGATATCATCAAGCCTCGGACGAGCAAAGACGTGTAAAAAGCGAGAGAGCACGAGCACTATTGGTGAGATTAAGCAAGCACTCAAGAGCGAGTTTAGCATTAAGAAGCTTGGTGAGCTGAAGTACTGCCTGGAGCTCGAGATGGATCAAGAGATCATTATGAGCCAGTTGGCGTGTATCAAGCTACTCGTGGAGCAACTGGCGTGGAGAACTGCACGGATGCGCACACACCGGCCGACACCAACTTTAAGCTATCCGAGGATGAAGCATTCGCGCCCAAGCTCCCGTACTACAAGCTCGTCGTGCATTGATGTATGGAGCGACATTCATGCGTTCAGATATTGTGCATGCTGTGGGTAAGTAGCCAACTTCTGCGTGTGTTACGACAATGCTATGGGTTGCAGCGAGACGTATTCTTAAGTATCTGAAGAGAAAGCAAGATCTCGGGACGTGTTCAGTGATGCAAACAAGGGAGATCTCGTCGGCCTAGTGGACGCAAAATGGGCAGGCTATTTATTACGCGACACTCAACAACTGGCTACGTCTTCTTCCCGAACAGCAATGCGATCTCATGGAAGCCCAAGCAGCAGCAAACGGTGGCGGCCTCAGCACGGAAGCAGAGTACATCCTGCAGAGTGTAGCCCAAGAAGCAACCTGGTTGCGGCTTCTGCTGAAGGACCTGAACTACTTCGGGGAAGGGCTAGAATACACAAAGATGCCCTGCGTGGCTAAGAATCCAGTTTACCACTCACGGACCAAGTCCATCGACATTACGTTTATTTTCCGCGCGAGCAAGTGGGTCGCGATATGATCAAGGTGGTCACGGAACGAATGGTTCAGAGCCATCAACACCAACCCAATAAGCTTCGATAATCAAACCCACCTTGATTTTGCAATTTTGTCTCAAAAGACCCATGTAACTTCACACCATTGTTGATACAGACCTGCGTAACCCAGTCTACTCTACTTATGGGAAGCACCAACAGCGTCAACCACGCTCTCGTAGCCGTCACGGCGTAGCAGCACAGCCAACTCCTTCTTAGCACGTCGTACAGCCAGCGGACTTTCGTAGATCAGGCACGAGTACATTTGCACGAGCGAGGCTCCAGCACGGATCTTGTCATACGCGTCCTGGCCAGTAGAGACACCCCCCACACCAACGAGCGGGATCCTTCCTTTAGTCAACCTGTACATATCGCCTAGGACCTTAGTGGATAGGTCACGTACTGGCAGGCCACTCAAGCCGCCCGTCTCGGCCTTGGCAGCACTCTTAAGAAAATCTGGTCGACATAGCGTCGTATTGGACACCACAAGGCCGTCTAGATTAAGCTCAAGTGCCACGTCAGCGATATCTTGCTTATCGTCCTCCGTGAGGTCAGGTGCGATCTTCAAAAGGAGCGGGATGTTGCGTTTTTCAGTAGCTGAAACCTCGTCACGGGCATCAATCACACGCACAAGGAGATTCTTCAGTTGGTTTCTACTCTGCAGTGTACGTAAACCTGGTGTGTTGGGCGACGATACATTCACCACGAGGTAGTCGGCATATTTGCCGAGACCTTTCACACCTTTCACGTAGTCGGCGGCTGCGTCCTCCGTCAGCTTGTTCTTGCCGAGATTGACTCCCAAGACCCCAGAACGATGGCCGTTGCCTGGTGCTTGGCGTCTGACACGAGAGCCCACATAACTCTCAAGACGAGCTGCGACATAGCCCAGTCCCTTGCTATTAAACCCGTAGCGGTTTATCACGCCCATATCCTCGTACAATCGGAAGACTCGGGGCTTGGGGTTGCCTGATTGCGGTTTAGGAGTAACGCTGCCAATTTCAACGCAGCCAAAACCCATGTCTAGCATGCCTTCCATGGCCTCTCCATCCTTGTCAAAGCCGGCGGCAATGCCCAGTGGATTGGTGAACTGGAGACCCAGCGCCTTGACGTGGAGCAGCTCCGGGTCAACCTCAAGGTCCTTGGGCGTCAGGCCAAACCGTGCGCACTGTACCGCAATCTGGTGGGATATCTCTGGATCGAATAGTCGCAGCACGGGCATTAGGGGCTCGGTCAGCTGCCGGATGACCCACTCGTGGGGCACCACGCCATTGTAGGTGGCCACAACGGCTGCCGCAGCGCCACCTACTGCCACATACGCGGCAGTGTAGAGGCCTGAGGATGACGATTTGGCGGTGCTGAAGGACGCGGCACGACGCGCCAGCACACGGCGTGACAAAGGCGTAGCTGCTCGCATTCTGCGGATCGATTGACTGGAACACGACGACGTGTGCCTATTGGAATATATTGTTTTCAGTTCATACAAATTGTGACAGGTCTGCCATAAGCTGGAAGTCCTGCAAAGCGAGTGCTACGAGAACCTGGTCCAGGAGATGCTTACCACCAAATTTGCACTGTAGAACACAATCATCTGTGCTTTCAAACATCCATACAAAAAATGGTGTTGCGACTGTTTTTCCAAGTCGTTGCGACTGTTTTTCCAAGTCGTTGCAGCGTTGGCACTAGTCGCAGGCAGGGTTACTGCCTCAAAGCATCATACAAAAATGGGTCTTCTTCTCGGCGGTAATACTGGCCGTCCGTTCTCGGACATTGATTCAGTGTTGCGTGGACAAACCGTTACTCGCGTCACTATTCATTATGGTGAGCGCGTCGACGGCGTCGGCTTGGGAATCAAACAATCGTCAGGGGAGCTTAACGAAACGTACCAAGGTGGGGACAACGGGTATGTCCATAGCTGGTCCCTTTCTCGACATGAGATTATCACAGCCATCGAATGCCACTGGCGCGAGAAGGACGGTGAGATACGCATCTTCTACATCGAGTTTACGACCTGTAATCGATCAATCTCTGGCGGCATTCCCACCAGAAATATTGGTAAGGAGTTCACACCTCACGGATATCGGCTGGGTGGTCTTTATGGTACAACAGGAGCTGGACTCAACTCGGTAGGTGCCATTTGGACACGTCATAAATGATGCTAAACCTCCACAGCTCAACAAAGAAGACAGTAACATGAAGATTGTATATCCTTCTTGAAACATAGACGTGCAGTCAGCTGTGCCGGAGAAGCATGTATTGTCCCGACGGTCAGCTTGAGAAGGACTTTGCCATTCGTACGAGAGTACCACGAGCCAATACACGACACCAGCATCTCTGTGCTAGTGTCATGTATAAGATATTAAAAAGTAACAATGAAGTTAGAGACGCAACAAGTGAGATTTACCCGAACGTCTAGCTCTCTAACATTAAAGAAACATCTAAAAGCCCCTAAAACAAGCAAGGATGGACTGGTACGATCTTAGAAAGATCAGAACGTCGATCAAGTGCTCATGACTACACGATATCAGTATGCTTCTACCAGAAATACATCAGTCTTCTCTCAGTCTGCTGGCTCGAGACGTCAAGCTTCACGGGGGACACTCCGCCAAGAGCACGTGGAATCGGTTATCCAGCCCAGGGTGCAATCAGGGCGTTAAGTTCGCGAAAAGTGCCGGGTACCACTGATCATTCCCGATGGGCCGCTGACGCACCTGGGCTTATCCGACGAAAGTTTTGGAGTTGCTCTTCTTCTTCTGCATCAGGTCTTGCCCATCTTTAGACGATATCCTATTAAGCCACACCGATCAGTCTGCTTGCAGGCTAAATTTGTTTGTTGTTTGATTGCCTATCCGTATTGTACAGCTAGTTTGAGCAACAAACACCAAATTTACTAACACGTAGTAACACCAATTCTACCGATGATTCCTTCTCGTCAAATCGACATGTACTGAGTGTTGGTCAGGAGATTGCTCAGGAAGCGACTCGAGCAGCAAGCGGTGCTGTCAAGTTTACGCCTTCATCTGCTTAAGGTACTGGTATACCGGTAAGGTACCGGTTGTTGAGATCACCCGCGATAAGTCATCAGTAGATATTGGTAAGTCGGTATACCGGCAGTTGCCGGTAGACTTATCGACGGCGGGTATGACGTCATCGAAGAACCTTCTAGAAGATTCTAGAAGGATATGCTTAGATGTAGCACACTGTTAGCGAACAAAAGACCTTAATATACACTCACTATTCATTTTGTAAACCCGTGCTCAAGTGATCTTTACTTTACTGAGCTCTGTGCAAAGTTTTCCAAACGACGAGACGAAATCTGACATCTCAGGATTGTACTGATACTGTCCGTACCTATTGGGCTGGCAGAGGTGAGATTTTGCTCACGTCCCTGCGTTTGAGCACCCAAACCTGTGATTGTATATAAGACGCTTTCGCCAAATGTGAAGGAGAGAGTGATATTAATTGCGCTATCCCCTCAAGGGTCTGTAGTATTCCTATGATATGCAGACCCTACCCTTTTTTTTACAGTAAGATTATGGATACCCAGCATAGGAGCTGGAACTGCAAGATAGATAAAATCTCGGTGCCTGGTGAAATTTAGTACCTCATTCCCAAATTCACGCTCGACAACACAAGTTACTCGTCGGCGAAGCAGTCATGCTGCGAGTGTTCTACCATGTTGCAGCGCTGGCACTAGTATCAGGCAGCGCTGCAGATATAAACTGTATAATCGTGGACACTGCCTTTGGTGGTGAAGGAGGAGATTACTTTGAGGATAGTAGTCAGCACTTTTTTATGCACTGAGCACTTTCGGACTACAAACATCACCGGCGTTGTCCTCCAATCGGGTCAACGACTCGATGCCATTGGCATCATTGTCGGCGGTGTTGAACGGAAACTTCATGGAGGTTCTGGTGGAAATAAGAAGGCAATTGACCTTGGGGGCAAGAGAATCATTGAGATGGAAGTCCACAAGGCTAAGAATCGTCAACACTTGAAAGTCGTCTTTGTAAAGTTTACTGTCGCACACGGCGCATCATTCCAAGGCGGTTCAGAAGACGATAACCGTTTGGCGAAGAGCATCATGAAATTCAAAGCTCCTGTAGTAGGAGCTTATCTGATTGGTTTCGCTGGAAAAGCACAGGATGAGGTCGATGCTTTGGGTGGCATTTGGCTAGATGTGGCGTGTGCGGAAGGCCTAAATAAAAGATCCATCACCTTTAACGACGATTTAATCTAGGTCTTGTTCTTTTGGAAGAGTACTAGGATGTAGTCGAAAGTCATTTGTCGTGTGCAACAAAACAAACGAAAAAATAAACATTTTTGGGATGGCATTTGTGTTATAGGTGTTGATGTGTCGGCGTTGTGGCTTTCATATGAACAGTACGACCGTTAAGCTATGACAATAAAGAATAATCTGGGCGCTATCGATGAAGCTCACGACGCGTGTGCACATTCACCTTGGAGGAGGACAATAGGTAACTTGCTGTTCTAGACCTAAAATGCACTGCCGCTGAAATGGTGGACCTTCTTCATGGAGCAAATCTCTTCTCGTCGTTCCAGATATTCTATATATATATCAGTACATGTCGATCCGACGAGAAGACACGAACCATGTATACGTATCGCATTAGTCTGCATACAGTTTGTATTGTCAATATGATGGTAAAGAAACAGCACTACATAACCGAGAATCAGAGCTGATGTCAGCGAGTGGATTGCACCGAGGCACGAAGAATGGACGGTCATCAAACTGCGCCATGAAGAATCTCTGAAGCGTCTTGTGCCACACCAGGTCGAACTAGGCTTTAATTTTCTGATAGTATGAAGACATCCCGACTCTTACACACTTGTACGCCCGGTAGGATCAGAATCTTTGGACAGTGGATGACAAGGGAATTGAGCTATGAAGAAGGAAGTATCTACTGCTGCAAGTCTGCACGCTGACTAAGTTACACATTGAGCGCGTGTCAACACTGGATTATTGCATTCGGCTCCCAAGTACGGGGCTGAATAATTTACCATACGACCCCTAACTGAAGCCATGGGCAACAGCCATACTAATGGCCAGTCCCCGTAACAGAAGAAATGCGAAATATCGACTCAGCTAACGCTTTGGAACGGACCCGAGATACTGAACAAGTATACTTGGACATTTACAAGCTCACATATGAGCGTCATTAAGCACAGCCTAGCGCTTATCGTCCTCCATCAAGCCAACAATGAAGTTCACTAGATCATCGATCATATGACAGATTTGCCCGAATCTGATCAACAGGAGACGGCGACGCCAAAGCTTTAATTCTTGTCTGCTCCCGATCAAATCCACCAGCCATACGTACCGGACTTTGCCAGCGTATGTCGTTCAGCCGTAGCACTGGATGCTTGTTCAAAAGCAAGTATACGGCAATATAAACGGATACATCGTCAAAGTAATGGCGCACGTAGACTTGGTTGAAGGTCGCCGGTGCGCTTTCCAACCGTTGGGGCATCCACAAGCCACTCCCATAGCATATGCTTACTGCCGTTTTGGTTACATCGGTCTCTCTCATGAGAACCTGATAATAGCCATACGTCAGATCCAACGCGGAAAAGATACTTAACTTTCCCATTGAGTATAACAGGACATCTTTCACGAGATCGGCGCTTGGGCGAGAATGGTAGCCGTGACGCGCCATACACCTATACGCACACAGAAGGTCAGGCTGCAGTGAGGCGACTTACTCTCACGTACATGTCCCGCCTTCGCTCACTTGTCGAAGAACTCATCGATGTAATCGACTTATTCCTTCGGTAACGGCCATTGCCTGGTCACACAATGCTTGGTGCCAGGTTCCAGGTCAATTTCGTGCCGGATGCCCCTATCGGCCGGTAGGCGGATCGGCACTTCTGCTGTAAACGCATCACGGAGTTTCCATAAAGCTTGTAAAACGGACTGTCATTCAAGGCATCTCAGCCTTGAGCAGCGAGACGTTTCTTCTTGTCGGTTTTCAAGACAAGGCGCTCTCGTCCATCGTGAACGACGAGCAACAGTCCATCTCGTGGATCTTTCCTTTCTTTACTTCAGACAGGAACAGATACCACGTCATCTCTGAGAGGTTTACAATCTTCGTGGCAGATCCAAGACATGCTGGAACACCTCCGCCTCCGGCATCTTGTCTTTGACGGCCCCAAACATTTCGTTCGTAAAGCCTTCCTCTTGCACCAAGACTGATCCAAAGGTCTGTCTTTTCGATGTGCCTTTAACCGTCCTAAATCTTCTGGTAATCGTTTCTCGAGTTACCGCGACCTCTGACCGGAAAGTGAGTGTTGTTACTATCGCAACTAACGCACCCCTTCCAACCGCACCAGGCTGTTTGCTCTGTGTCGGTTCTTGCGACGCTTGACTTCTTGTCAGCTCGCCATCAACTGCCACAGGCTGTAGGCTCTGTGCAGGACCATTAGACACATGGCTGCTTGTCATCGTCCTATTCATTACACCAGTCTCTTCGAGCTGGGTAGAACCTTGTGTCACCTGACTTCCTGTCGGGACACTTTCAACTACACCAAGCTCAACGGGAAAAGTACTCAGTAATGTATGACATACCGTCAACGCACCCTCGACTGTGTTTGACACAGCTTCAGTCACATAAGCCTCTCACAGGATCACATCTTTCCGGTGTCTATGTAAAGTAACTGACTGTGCGTGTACGCAAGTCTATCCATGGTTGGTGTTTGGCCAACTAAGGCACGCCTAGGATGAGTCATGGACTAACAATGTAAGCTTTTCTTTACGATAAAAGAAGCCACTAAATATGAATGCGAGTTTAACACAAACTCCTTCGATTACTCTAGCGTACGGTCGCTTCTTCTCGCTTGCTATCCTGGCAAAGCGCCTTCCAACTTGACGGACTCTTTTCAGAGCCGCAAGTTTCACAAAAAGTTTTGTGAATTAACGAGAAGGGTTATCACCTGATCATAGCCTCGTACTCGAGCGCTATAGACCAGCAGGGTTGAGGTCCAAACTTTCGGAGTCTCAGGGACTATGCTATCCATTTGTGCGATAACTTTAAACATAGGGGTAGCTTCAGAGTCCGCGCCAGTAGGTCATCCTGCCCTTACTGCTCCCACATTTCCCGACTTTTCAGTGGCCGATGCCGAGCCTGTGCGTCGGGCACGCCGGTTCTTGGCATCACCCTTCGGGTAGACAGTCTTCTTGCTGGGATTTTAGCACCAGCGCCTACTTTGGCATAGCAGCAAGCCATCATATGACCGCGCTTGCCCCATTTATAGCAGACAAAGTCTGTATTGCCCAACTCCATTGGAGTGGCATCTGCCCTTTGGGCCGACAGCTTTTATCAAGCTGCTGCCGAGGCACTGTTGTAGGATTACTCCTCAATCAAGGTAATTTCCATTGCCTCTTCCATCGTCGACCGCACCTTTCTAAAAAGGGCCTGTCGCGATAGGCCGTGCCGCAGTCCATTCACGAACGTGGCCACCTTTATGTGTTCCGGTATCGGACCCACAGTAAGGGATGCCGACAGCGAGAGCATCTTCTGCACATGCTCTTGCAGAGATCACTTTGCCTGTCGCGCTCCAAAGAAGCGCGCCTGAAGCAACACTTCGTTCGGCGGCTGATACATGGCGCAAATCTTTGTCTTAAAAATCGCCCATGTAGGGAACGCCTTTGTCCGCCATAAGCGCCGAGTAAGCCCACTCTGAGGTCTTACCGCACAAATGGGACATGGCGTACGACACCATTTGGATGTCGTCCGCAATGAGCTGCGCCACACCGCATTGCTCCACTGCTAACAGCCAATGGACAATCGTGTGAGTTGTAGCTCGATTAAATTTCAGAGGAAATGGGCCTAAGCTGATTAGGCCGGGCAGAGAGCACTCTACAGTCCTGTTGAGAGCCTCGTTCCGAGCCTGCTCACGCAGAAGCTCATCCTGGGTCTTACTGATGGACTCAGCCGCAGCATGGCTATGTTACTCGGACGCAGACATCTGCTATCCGAGCACAAACGCCTCAAACTGCTCCAGCTGAGCAGCCAGTTCCTCAGGCGGACTACCTCAGAGATTGATCAGGGCTTGTTCACCAAGTCCCTGAGCTAAATGCTCATCCACCTTCCGATGCTGTCGGAGAGGTGGGGGAAATGAGCCCAATCGACATTGAGGCTCATCCTCACTGACAAGCTCAGAGAGACAGGTCGTGGGAAGGACGAGTGCTACCAAGTGTAGGCGGGCACTTTGTAGCTGCCACGCGCTACACGCACACACCTTCTTGCACGTACGAGGAAGCGGTTGGAATGTCTTTTCTCGTGTGCTGCGAGGTAGTTGGCGAGCGTCTAGGCGACCTCACACAACAAACTAGCACTTAATTACTAGTGGCGACACGGAAGCGGTTTCCCGTCTTCTTGTGCGCGTTGTGAGATAAGTAGAGAGTTTAAGACTGATTGACAGTTAATGTTTTGGATACAAATCAAAAGCTATTGACTACTATGCAATGATTGGACGCACGTCTCTTTAGATGCGCATCCCTAACATGGCGAGTGTACATATGTATATATACTTAGACTCGCGAATGACGTGCGTCTGTGACGTCATTCGATGATGCCAGTCCCTGCTGGCGTCTTCCCCTTCAATGTGAATACACCTTGAGTATCACATACACAAGGATGGGTCACATACACAAGGATGGGTCACATGGTGTACCCCACGCAAGTGGCAGGTCTAACTACACACGTACCTATGACCTCCTCGGTAAGTACCACGTGGTAACGTGGTACCTTAGGCATATAGCCCGTTACACTTGCAGTGTCAGGTGAATGAGAGTTACATATACTTTGAGGCGATGATCCTTGCTAACCATGTCCGTTACCTAGATCTCTCTTCCAAAGAGCCACTCCGCCTGCTTCGAGGGATCACGCACTTCCACCACTGGCCGCGTCCTTTTAACAAACTGTGCGGGTTACTGATCACAGCGCAATATACGACAATAAAATGTGCGGGTTACTCGTCGGGGCGCCATATGTCACGATCACACGCGAGAATTACTAAACGTCAAGTGATCGCGTCATAAATCCATATTCCCCGATGATCATCACTGATCGTTGAGTGATTAGGTTGTGAGTACGTATTCCACGATTCCCTCCGCCGCTCTGTATTAAAACATGATCGGCAAATTACCTGCTTCGACGCTCAGGCGATTGTCACGCTGACACCTGACGTCCCTTGAGCTTCTCTATGCTTCTCACGCCTACCGCCCCATCTGCAAAAAGAACGATTATCGAATTGATAACTGGTCCTGTTGCTTTAGGTGCAGGCGTTTAAAAACTCGCATTCCTTCTGCCGCACGCTGAAGGGTGTGACGAGCTGACGGAGCGCTAGCATTTCTTGCAAAACTTGGTAGCCTTTGTCACATTCGAGGATACCATAAACTTGTTTCATCTACTCTAGTAAAATTGGTGTTGATTGATTGAGGTTCATAGACATCATGATCGAAGTTCATCGACACCGTGACTCAAGAAATCTAAGTTTCATGTATGACGGATTCTTGACGACAGATTTATTACTAGAGGTCCCGACGAACAGATCGTTGTTCATCAGATTAAATGTGTAGCTACCGCTGTGGTATGCTATTAAAATAGCACGATCTTCATGTTACTGTCTTCTTTAACAAGCTGTGGAAGGAAGTGAAACTGAAGGAGGTCCATCATCTCAGTGGCTGTGCCTTTCAAGTCCAGAACAGTAAGTTGTTTCTTGTCCTTTTCCATGTCGAAGATCACACGCTTCGTGAACTTCATCGATAGTGCCCCCATCTCCAGCAGCTTTCTGACGCGAGCAGGGGTGCCCACAGCAATCGGGAAATAGTTATCTGCGAGCTGTTTCGCTTGTTTATCTGCCTTTAGATGCTTGCCAAAGAGTTTTGCGACACGACACTTGAATGACGTTAAGTGTCTGTACGACAAGCAAAAGAAGAAAAACCTGTGTTAAGTATCAACAGCAGACCTCTTCTCCTCTACTACTTACTTAATTAGCTCGACACAGCGCAGCGCAGACGAACAAAGTACAAGAAAGACCGGACTTTTGTCGCGACGCTTGCCCTTACCCAAAAACTCTGTCTTGTACGTAGGAAGCAAATGGTGAATGTACGATGGCAGCAGCTCGAGTCTGTGCTTGCCTAGACCTACCGGCGCCAAAAAATGCGATTCTAGACAACCACATAACTTCTATCAGCGACTGCACGTCCAGCAAATATCACGACCAATATCTCACCATTTAGCCCGTCTGCCAGCTCCAGCGACGTCATTTTTCCACCTCGATGCTTAATGTACATGTCGTTCACAATCTTGCAATGCTCAGACTCTTTCATCTTGTGCAGGCCCTTGCCATTGTAAGCTGGACCCTTCACCTGCTACGACCCGTAACGTTATCAATATCAATTCTAACAAAAAATACTAAATATTATGGAACGCACAGTCTTTTTTTTTTTGACGAAATTTTCGTCCACATTGTCTATTTTGACATCGGCCGTCTCCTTCTCACGACTACGCTTGACTCCAGAGGCCAGTTCTAGTTCCACTTCCTCCTCAAAATCATCCTCGCTGTCGATGGCAACAACGCTCTCGTCGTCTGAGACATCGATGGCCGTTGCCGTCCAGTTCATTTCGAGCTCATCGTCGTTTCGATTCATTATCATCATATTTGATATTGGTCAAGAATGTCTAAAATGCGCTGAACCATTCGTCAAAAAGTTGAAAACCAATGTAGTGTGGCCCACTTTATTTATGTACGATAATCAGCGAAATTGTATTGTTCAATTGTCATTTTTCAGCGACAATTTATTGTGTCATCTTTTGTCGTAGAGCACATCTCGCACTCTGTGTCATCATTGACAAACGTGCAAACAGGACACACCCACACTTGAATTTCGTGACTGCTTGCCATAGCCATAGCAAGAGCTTCATCTTCACTGGTATCTGGAACTACATTTGATGTCATTGCGGGTCTGCTGACCAAAGGGTGCGAGTGGAAGACCGAGTCTGCAAAACCGACCTCATGTTCCAAACTTTCGTCCATCACGAGGTCGTCGGCATTATCTTCCGATAAGCGCATGAAAATGACGTCTCCCGCTTTGATCCTGATGGCACAAAATGACAAAAAATCAGTTGCAACACTTTAGTTACGTGTTGCATGCAACGTACCCGCATTGTTTGAGTGTACGGTAATCCTCCAGCACCTCACCCTTGTAGTACAGGCGTTGTCGTATAGGAAGTGCATCAATTGCTGCATAGATCTTTGCCTTCAACATGTACACAGTATCCGTGGCATGAGCTGCAACTGGCCACGTGCTTGCTGAACCTGGGCGACTTCGTTGGGAGCGTCGTCGACCTGAAGTGTTCGCATCTGAAGTCATGTTCTCGCTTGTTGGAATAACTTGATCGTCGTTCAGCTGCTGGATATTGACCACACGATTTGAAAAATTCTCGAGCTCATCACGGTATCTTCGGTCTGAACTCGCTTGACATTCTGCGCAGATGACGCTCTCGTCGTTTGCATCCTGATACATCAAGGGCACGATACCGTCAGGGCAGCCTTGGCTGCTGATAACTTGCTCGTTTCCAAGCTTCAAAGAGGATAGTGAGCACTTTCGCCAAACCACTTGCGACTCCTCTTCACCAGAATTCGACATGCTATTAGCAACGAGAAGGCCGTAATAAAATGGCGTCTCTGGGTCGCCATAACGTTCAGCGAGAGCCTTCATCTCGTCTAGAGATATGAACTCCACTTCTAATGAGCTTCCGTCAACGAGTCGTCCCTTCTGCAATGTCAGCAATAACGAAGGCAGTACCAATTTTTGGTGCGCACACAACGCAGACGATATCGTTAAGGACAACGGCGGATCTTCCTCCACGTTGCGAATATATTCTCTCCACTGCGCTAACCAGCGACGAGACACCAGAAACATTCGCCGTGGAATTCTCGTTGCGTCTCGTACAGTCAACGAAGACGTCTTCTCTAACCCACTGCTGCGCTGTGCAGCAGGCAACTCGAAGACATCATTAAGCCGCATGGCGTCATTCCTAGGTTTTCGACGATATAAAGACGCCAAAGCAGCATCTGACAAGATATCATTACGCACATCTCGCTCAATTTGGATGCACACCTTGCTAGCCATATCGTCGCCCTGACATCGGCGGCATGGGTCGGTTACCGACTCAGCGTACTCTGCCCGATATGGAAATTTGGTGCTAAAGTACGACCATGTCTCCGCTGATACGGGCCGATATGCTCGCTTTTCCAACGTAAGATTGCCGTGGAGACATGTAATATCTTCGTTGATAGGCTTTTTCCACACTTCCCGCCCGTCGTAAGTTGCGTTTGGACTATCACTATCATTGAAGTTTCCATCTTTCAAAGTCACGAAAACATTATTAAGCTCCATGCACGTAAGTGATTTTCTTCTTCTCTTGCTTGTACCAGCTGCGTGTGAAAGCTCCTTATGCAACATCTGAAGGTAATTTTTGTAGGTTTTGATCCATGCCCGGCTCATCAAAAAACATTTGCCGGCAGCAACCGCCGCTGCCACATTTGCGGGGGTGCCGTTCAGCAGCCCAAGCTCTACATCAACTTCTTTCAAGCGCTTGACATCATTTAGGAGTTTGTTGCAAAAGCCTTTTTCGCAGACGGTACAGCGATAAGTGGGTGCTTCAAATACTTTCATTTCTGCGCGGCTCCCTGGAGCCGGCAAACCATCTTTAATATCAACGCCACAGTTCTCATTTAAGTATGCAAACAACTTTGCAGATACTCGCTTCAACCTACTCGCATTCTCTGGCGCAAAGCAAAGAATAGGTTTGAACTCCTTCTTGAGATCATACGCCTCAACGTCAAGATCACTTGGGTGCGCACAGCTAAAAGCTGCTACATCAATTGGCTTCTTAAAAGGTATTTCGTCATAACGCAACTCGATATCGCTAGACGTTTTAGTTTCAGCATCTGCACCTGGAGTAAGCAGAAGAGGCGAACCTGATGATGACATCCCGACGATATTTTGCACGACACCATCATCGTGATATGCTCGACTCATCTTTTCGTCTCCTGCGCGTTCACTTTGAGTTCTAGAATTTCGACTTTCATCCGCATTTCCATTTGCTTTCACGTCATCCACATCAGTCAGATCAACTATTCTGTAGTTATCATCGTCAAAATCTTGGCCTCCCGATGTATCAACTGCGTTAAAATTTGACACTTTTCCGTTTGACAATGATTTGGTATCAGATGCCTCCCCTGTCACGCTTGACGCAAGTGACGACGTACTGGCCGAGCTATCATTTTCCTCGCCTGTCACCCAGCGACGCAACCATTCTGTGTCCACCCAGTAGAAACAGGGGGCAGACGATTCTGGATACGGACAGTTTTGCTCGAAAAAGTGTTTATATGCGTCAAGTCGCTCCTGGATACGGATCTCCACGCCATTCAATTTACTAACGTACTCTCGTACCTCAGCATTAAAAGCCGTATTGAGTGCTTCCACTTCTTTGAGACAAATGTCTGAAGGCTGCGGGATCCTTTTTGCAGCTACGTTGCGGTTGGAGTTGGTGCCAGTATTGCCACCGCTCACTTTATCATCTCGAACGTACATAAGCATGTATATATCACGCGAGCAAATTATTTTGCCATATGTGCGCTCTGCTGTTGCCTCCGACATGGCCATATCACTCACTATTGTATCGTCAAATTCAAACCACACCAATGCCGGATCATCTTCACAACCAGGCATCAGTGGTTTTGGTAATGCTACAGAAGCAGTGTAGTGTCCCACATGCGCACTCTTTCCACGGTGATTCAGGTAGCCCTGTAACCGGTACACAGTATCGTCAGCTTCGTCAAACGCCTCCGCGTGACCACTGCAACGCAGCAATTCGGTCATGTTCAATGTCTCATTTATCTCAATTACATCCTGTAAACAAGTTTTGAGAACAAGTAAGTATGGCATCATATAGGCAATCCCTTCCATTGAGAATCACAGCATGAAACGCCGCACGCACCGTCAACTTTTTCTTCCGTCCAGCATTCACATCGTAGACAAATCGCATAAGCTGTAACATTAAAGTTGCCGGCAAAGCTCGCGGCTCTAGTTCAAAAAAGCGCTCCGCACACTGTTTGGTATTACAATGCTCGCAAAAGTACTTATTCTCTCCTTCCAGCACCTCAGCCGCCAGATAGGATTTGATGCAGTCATCCACACTCTTGTGTCCCTTAATATTAAGTGAGATCTCGTAGTAGAAAGACGATCTCTTCGATTTGTTCTTGCATCTTAAGCACTTGGTTACATAGTTGATCTGTCCCTGGAAAATCCTGTCCACCAAATCCCAATGGCTTAAAAACCTCGACTGCCTAAATATCGTGCGTAAGTGTGCCAATAATAACTTGCTGAACTCCTGTATCACATTAGCAAGTAACATTAAAATGAGCATGACCCAACACATTTTGCATATAGACACCATAAATATAAATTCACCTGTGCATCTTGCTGCATGACATTATTTAATGACAACGTCGATGCAAACTCCGTAGGGTCATAGTAGCTTTCATTACCAAATTGCATTTGAGCAAAGAGTTTCTGTAGTGCTTTCATCTGTAGAGCCTCTTGTTGGTTCACAAATTGCGCTTTTGGTTCCCATTCGTACACGGCCTGACGAAACGGGAAGTTGACAAACAAGCACTGCAACATGCTGTTCAAGTAGCAAGTGGCCCCTAGATTACGTAATCCACAAGGTCTAGGGTTGCCAGTGACCATCTCGCGCTGCCGGTCTCGTGGATCCTCGCCAAATATCCGCCGGATAAACCGCTTACCCTGCCACACGCCCTTTTGATATTCTCCTAATCCGTAGAGACAGTTGGGGTTGTCCACACAGTTGCGCAATACGCCCGTGCTCTTGCCGCGCTGTTTGCGGTGGTGATCAGCAAAATAACAGGGCGGCATCTTGAGCAAATACGGGTCGACCAACCGTGATTCATGTCCGATGTTGCAGGACGCACGTTTACGCTTCGCTCGGACCATTTTGAATTTCACGTTACGACTTTAGAAGAGACTTTTTATTTTGAGCCAATCGATGATCCTAAAAAACAAAGTTGTAGGGTAACATTTGTGAAATTGAAACATGCTGCTCAAGTGGCTGGAAGATATCCTGTCAACGTGGAGATGTTCCTGATTACTGGCTATATAGGCCATAATATCAGCTAGATAGCCAGCAGATATGTTCGTAGTAACACTTTTTCCTACAGCTAAGCGGATTGTTTAGTTGTCTCCCATTCCTCTGCGCTCCAGTGTACTTGAGGCTACGAGGCATGCTTGCACTGTCATCAGTGTAAATAGACTGTACTTCTATCAAGACAATCAGAGTACCCCACTACAGATTGGCTTGTTGGAAGGCTATTGGTATCCTTCCTTGAAGTTGCTTATTGCGCCTCCTGCGACGGTTAGTTCCAGACACTTGCAATTCTTTAGAAACCACAAAAAGATTTTAAGAAGATAACAAACTCATATATATTCACTTATTCGTTTACCTGCGCAGCAGATCTTAGGTTATGAGCCCAAACTTGTCGTCGGTGTAGCAAACGTACACATCCAAGAACCAAGCCCAAAGGAACGCGATGGAAATAAATCCGTCAACCTCGAGTCCAAGAAAGATGTCGCTGTGCTTGCACTGCTCCAGATGAGCGTAAGGCTTGACGGTCTACTGCGACAGATATCAGTCAGCCCGATCATGAGCTCAAGTGATAGTCACAGATGATTTTGGAATCACCGCCACATCATCCAAGAGCTAGCGAGCGGTATCCGAGAAGTTGCTTGGCAAGGTGAATTGTTTGGAGCTTTCCGCTTCAAGCTTCAAGATCTACTCCAAGCCAGCACGTTCAGCTGGCGTGAATCAAGTCGCCCGAGGCAGTCTCCACGCGCAGACAGCTAGACGACACGTCCAAGCTGATGTTCCAGCAGTTTACAGGCAGGGAGCTCTACGTCAACCTGGGAAGTGGCTGTAACCGATGGACATTCTCGTGTTGGTAGCGCTTGAAATGGCGGAAATGGTATCTTGATACCGGTGAGCGGAGTGCCCAAGGTAAAGAAATTCGATGAGTACTTGGAGAAAGACTCGATCGCGCCGAGCTACTTTTGACAGAAATGTGACGGCTGGTGGCCGATTCCCCACATTTGGAGTTCGTTCTTAACGAAAAATGTCGAAGATCTTCAAAGCGACGGTAACCCATGAGTATGCATCAGCTCTGTTCATGATACCAAAGGAAACGTCTCGGTCGTGGTCTCAACATCTTCTATATCTGGTACATCTAGCTCGTGTCAGTCAGCCTCGACGAATTATCGATAACATCGTCAAGCACAGAAAAACACATGACGCCTATTTGGCTTAACCCAGCACGCCTCGACTATATTGCAAACGCTCAAGAATTAGTTGCGTGGGCTGAAGAGATCAAAGACGACCCTGAAAAAGGCCATGCATATGGGCCGCGATGTTGTTGTATCCATCAGCGAGTCGCAAAAGCCTGACAACCGCGGTGCAATTGGACATCCGAAGAGAGGCTGCCCGACTCCACCCACATAAGGAGAAGGTCGCGGTAACTCGACGAAGAGCAAAAAGTTTGTTCTGGCTGTGGTCATTTTCGATAAAGCCGCTAAGGTACACGCTATTATCGACTCAAAGAATCGGTAAGCTGGGTAATGGACAGTTGACAACTCGTAGGCGATGAGTTCCTACTCCATGATGCTGTGGCGTACAGCGATGAAGATGGACTTACACTGCCTAACGAAGCCAAGCTGCATGTGACACAGGTTGACAAAGTTACTTTCAAGACGTACATCGACGGCGAATTTCACGAAACTACACCCTCCGATGTTTACTACGCGCCTTCACCTTCGAAGAATCTGCGTCTCATCTTGTATATAGTCGACTCAAAAGAACTGTTTTCAATTCTGAACGCTGCCGACAACGGCGGCAGAAGACGGTCATATTGAACTTTATATGGTTAATGACGTCGGTATGTCGACACTATACGCAGCGAGGACCGCTTGATGACTAATGATTTGATAGTTGGCATGGTGCTTATGCTATGGAGGAAACTCGCGGGCTTTCTCAGCCACGTGAGGGTACGCTGATGCAATTTCGCACGCGTCCGGGTCATCTCTCCTTCGAGATGTCCTATCAAGCGCATAGCTAAGGATACGAAATGAGACATCAGGATCACTAATCAAAGCGCTCCAGCTGTGTTATCGGCTTACAAAGAAAGGTAACACGAACTCCTCGACCAAAGAAGGACTTGGGTCATTATGATCCGATTGACAGGATCGAAAGAGTGATCTGCAGAGATCTAAAGGAGCGCATCACGCCTCAGGACAAGCGCGGCAACATATACATGATAACTCATATCGACTTTCAGTCTGACGTTGTCCATGTCTTCGTGGTCACCCACAAAAACAAGGCAGCCGCAAAGCTCCAAAATTTTGTTGTCGGGTTTACGACAGGTTTGAACTGCCAAATCCGCGTCGTGCGTACGATGGCGGCGGAGAATATGATACCGTGTCGGTGGAACTCTTTGCAACAATCTGACAGTAAGTGACTGACAACAGAAGCCGAAACGCTCGAATCCAATGGGAAGGCTGCAAGAATGAACTACACCATTTTCAACATGATATGGTGTATGATATTCCGATCCAGTGTGCCATCCACTCGTTGGAGTGAAGCTGCTGAATATGCAGCTTCGTATCGCAGCCCTACACATGCAACGCCAAGCAAGTTTCCTCGATGAAATTATCACTGTCAAAGCGCCCAGCCACCAAGACATCGTTGTTTTCGATTTGCCGTGTCAAGTCTGGCGCAACCTTGTCAAGAAGAGTACACGATCGTTAGTTTGATTGTAAATAAAAACAAAGTGACCAAAGGCTCCAAGGTGCTACCGCTCGGTGATCACGACGCGTCATGTCACGGACATTAAGACCCTCAACGAGACGACCTACAAGCTCGTCGCCAATGCAGTATGACGCAGAACTCGCATTTGTTGCGACATCTCGTACGCGTGTTGCTCAACAGAAACAAGACACGGCGCCAGCGGGTGAGACGAAGGATAACACGGTCACTAGAACAAGCAACAAGAAGGAAAACCTCGAAGTAGGTAAGTGAATCAATACGGTGCTCGAAACGAGCTAAGATAGATCCCCAAAAGAAAGATGAAGCGGACGGCGACTACAGTTCAGGCCCAGAACCGAATGCTCAGTCGTCCTATAGTCCGATGACGCTCCCCCAAACAACCACCAAGCCAATCGTCGCCGCCACTAGTAGCATTCACTGTGATGGCTTCTTTGACCAAAAACGAGCGACTGGTAGATGAGCCCGACAAGCTAAACTATGACCAGGCACGACATACCACCTGGTGTGTCACATACACACGGGTGATTTTTTTACTTAAGTGGTAGGTCTAAGTAGAATCATACTGAGGACCTTTCCCGTTAAGTGCCGTTGCACTGTAAACGTGTTTAGTCCCGTGACATCACCCCCTCTTCAGAACGAATTTTACACAATTTGTAAAACATCGCCAACGGAAAGAGCGAGGGACAGCGTGCTGTCTAACACACGCCGCTTTAGTCCTCTCGTCATGTATCCCTTTGAGCTGTCTGTGTATGCTGACAGCACACATTTGAGCGTCGTGTGCTGTCAGCACACACGCTCAAATGCTCACGAAAAGTGGAAGAGATGATGGGTCATTCGCAAAGACACCACACAACCAAATACAAGCGCACGCACCACGATAATTCGACGCCGTTGCTAAGCGTCTCTGCTGCAACGCCGACAGCTACTGTTGCTGCTGCGGCATCAGTAGGACACGGTGATCTATCCCACTTGCAAAGTGGTGTGGATGAGGATCCCGCTCTCATTATTGATTACAATGAGAGCACGCCGCTGCCATCACCACTAAAAAAAACTGATGATGAAAATAGCGAGCTATGGTATGGAGAAAAGAGGATGACGCTGGTAAGCCCATCTCTGACTTTTCAATTTTACATGCCATAAAGGCGTCTCAAGTTGCAAAGGCATTATTGCCTGCCGTCGACAAAGTACATGTCTCGTCGTCTGCGCTAACGAGCGCACTGGCTACTACTGAAAGCGCTATTCATAAAGAAGCATTCGCTTCTTGACATGAGAACGGCAACAATAAATCGTCCGTCTCACCGGCTAACGTCTGATGTCCAAGCAATCCATGATGGAGAGCTGACTCAGACAAGCTGAGCTTAAAGTTCCACCGATGACACAGGATTGTGTCCAGTCGGTGTCACAAGCGCGCCGTGACGAAGGCCGTTATGTGACTGGTGGTGTTCACCAATGCCACCGCCATCCGAATGGTTAAGTTTGGATGGGGCTTGCCACTATTAACGCTAGTAGATATAACAAACTTGGGAACGTGAGGGAAAATGCTTGGCCGCATTTCCCCTATTCCGGTCGTGTAACCGATCTGTACGTAAAAGAGCTCGTGCGCTGTACGAAACCACATTCAGATGCGATGAGACAACGATCGCAGCGAATTAACTTCGCCTTGGGGCGTGCGCAAGAGGTGTGACACCCTCTACTACGCTGCTACCGCTAATCCGACTGGACCTAGCGAATCAGCTGCAGCTGGTGGCCCTCCTTATAAGCGGACACTAGCCCCGGCACCCCAACGTGTATCGCATCAACCGGCTTCCAGAGTCGAACTCTTCGGGTATCCTCTGCATTGGACGATAAGTTGACGCTTCTGTTTCTTCAAACGTTGGGCCAACAACCTTCCAACAAGGAAGCATAAATTTCCACCTGTATCCACCGATGTAGGTAGGTTTATTGACTGTGCTCACATAATTGCGACTGTCCAATCTTCTTCCGCCCAGACGTAAGTTCATGGCGCTTCTGTCAATATGAGGATTGGGATCTCGAGAGTCAAATTGCACAATTGACCTCGGTTTGCGTGACGTTTGCACGAAGGATCGGCAGGGTTATGACCGGCTGGAAATACGTATCGACTTGTTGGAGCGCGTGATGATGACTGACTTGCGCCAAACGTGCCTTCCTTCTGATCGGTAAGGGGATGATGGGCTGTTGGCATGTACCTAGCAGCTCAAACACATGACGCCAAAAACTTGACGTAAAAGCGGATCTCGGTCCGATACTATGGACTCAAGCATCCATGTAAGTGATCCAAATACAAGAGAGCTGACTCCGTGCCTCAGATCTTGGTGCTAATTGGTGCTATATGCACCACCTGCTCAGTGTGTTTACAACAACAACGACGAGACCCGTCCTACCTTTATGGTCAAGCGGCATGTCAAACATGCAACCCACGCTGACCGACTTTCAACAACGGTACCGGCAACAATGCACTGCTAGCCGGTGCAGGCTTAATGCGCTGACACTTTTTGCAGGATCGAATATAGTTGGCCACATACCGATATAGGTGGGGCTCTGACACTCATAAGAATGTCTTTTCACGGCCCAGATGTCCATTCGATAGTGCATGATGAAGCTCGAGAAATTTTTTAGTTTGAGATCTGTGTATGGGGACATAGATTCTCAAGGGATCACAAGGTGACAGCTGATGTCATAATCGGCCATCGCTGTAGCTAAGCGCTTTCAATTGCGACGGAAGTGTAAACTTTCTCCCGGCAACAACTTTTGTCCTGGCTGTAGCTCTCCTGTATCGGGGAGGCTAAAGAGCTCGTCACATGGGTAGACCTCCATGGCTGTCAGCGTTAACTATTCAACATGTTCCTTGGTGCGAGACTCACTTTCCTAGTTTTTGCTTTAAATCCTGGTCACGCGATAACGCGTCAGCCAAGACGTTCGACTTGCTATGGCTTGTATCAACTCTAAGATTATATTCGGAGAAGAACGTAAGCAACCTCGCCATCGTAGGCAATAGGTGCATCGCGGTTTTCATATGATGCAAGATCCGTGATCCGTGTAAACCACAGACGGTTTGGTGTCCAACAGGTGCACTTAAAACTTGACAAGAGCATGCTAAATCGAAAGTAGCTTCTTGTCATGCACAGGGTAATTCAGTTTCGCAGCTTTCAATAGCCGAGACTGATACTAGATGACACGATCAACGCCCTCGTCATCCTTCTACATTAGCGCGCTGCCGATTGCAAATTACTTGCATCGCGGACGACGCTTAAGAGCTTATACGCGTCTGCAATGCCAAGACAGGTGCCTCTACATCACCGATGTGAACGTATCTACTTGCTCTTCGACCAATTCCAGTTTTGCGTTTTTTTAGGAGGTCAGACAAATTAACGAGCCAAAAAATTGGGCAAATCCTTCACATGTTGTTGTGAACAGACTGTCTATTTACCGTTATGGTGTGCAAGATTTCTGAAGTCCAAAGCTACTCGTGACCAGGAGTTGTCTCCTGTCGGCTACGGTGGCTGTGCCGTTCCGGCTGCTGCTGCCGCGGAACAATTTCCTTTGCTAGGAATAGATAGTCGTAGTATCATCCCCTAATGACCGCTTGCGCTGTCCGTCGAGCTGACTTGTGCGTATACCGAAGCATTGACGCGTGGCGCGGGGACGCCGTCAGTCGTAGAATCTTCCCCTGGTCTGCTGCCCGCACGACCGGTGGCCGCGTGAGATACATGCCCGAGACATGACCCCACCCAGTTCGGCTCCCGCAAGGGAGGATTCCCGCCGAAGGGGGGTGCCCGTAACGAGGGGCTGAGGCTTGGACTGGCTTGAGCTTGACCGCGAAAATTTGGGAATGATCCTTCACATGTCGTGAGACTGGCCCATCCTTTACAGCCTTTACCTTTTCTGGGTCTGCTCGTACACCGTGTTTACCCACAATGCAATCCAGTACAGGTATGTCGGAGACCCCTATGACGCACTTTGCAAGTTACGTACAATTGGCGTCACCGGAAGTCTTCAACACAGCGTCCTTGTGCGGCTCTATTGCGCTCAGTCCGTCCTCGGCCCTCTACTATGAACGAACACATCGTCAAGGTAATGGGGCGCGTACACGGTGCTGACGCATCACGTGTGTTACTACTTGGTTGAATACTGCCGGTGCGTTTTTCAACCCTTGGGGCATCACAAGCCACTCCCATAGCATAACGCTTGGGGTGAGGTAGTGTACGATAGACAAAGGAAGTGGGCAAAAGACTGCTGGAAATGAGCCGACAGCGTATTTCGGATGCGGGTAACCGGGCGAATGCGACTACACAGGTTCGGCGAGCGGATACTGTAGTATGACGATCAACATTTTAGAAAAAGGTTGCGCTGGGCTCCACGGTATTGATACGTGGCTCTCAGTAAATCAAGATGCGTCAACTGCTCAAAAACATTGGATTTCGGTGCACAGCGTGTAACGGGGTTGAAGGAAACAGTATCAGCCCCGCTACAAAGCGTCTGCATTGATCTGCGAAGTTGGCAAATAACCTCGGTAGCCAAACTCACCCCAACCCAAGAACATTAACATTCACTATAACTTCATCCGTACGAAGGCTGTGAGTGGTAGTGTGCAGCTCGGAGTTCGTTAAGTCCACGAACCAACTTGCCGACTTCCTCATAACGAGACTTTTCGTTACCAAATGGGTGTTTGAGTTGAAGCAGTTGGAACACTTAAAGCCCAGATAAGTATTTATTATATTGTGTGTCGGAAGTTATGCACCCGGTAGTGTCCTGTTAAGACAGGAACGTGTATTAACCTACAGAGCTCTAGCTAAAGAAATTGCAACATAGTCAAGTAATGTGACCTCTATCGCCATCATTTTTGCAACTACTTGAAATTTGTCGTCTTCGCTCCTTCGTATCTGCAAGCATCTGTAGCGTTGCAACTGATCAACGCGTAGTTTTAGAAGTTTTGTATTGCACAGAAATCTCTCCAAGCAGAACGTCATCAAGTCCGAGCAAAACAAAATCCGTATGTGCTGGCTCGTTGCAACAGCTTCACTTTTTAGCCTGACTTTGTTGACGTCCAGCCCTACGCACAGCAGTCGTTTGGGCATCACCATCTTCTCCTGCTATTACCTCCTTGAAAGACTACCCACGTTCTCGTTTCTTTCTTTTTCAATAAGGCTGCAGTATCAATGAGCAGGTAATGCATTCCCATACATTGTGACTACTTTTCTTCTTGTCGTCCACTCACAGCGCTCTCGAATATCTCTTTTTTCTTTCGCTTCATCGCTTGTCGTATTCCAAATAATTCTTCCCACCGGATTCGCCAATATTCCTGCCATGTGCAAACCGATGATAACCGGTTGGATTTGGCATAAGAATATCAGTGCATGAACTCGGCAGTGTCAACACTCGTGTCCTTCTTCTTCGTGGGAGCACTCTGGGGATGCACGAACCCGCTTATCAAATTAGGTGATGGCAATTGTAGTAGATGTTGATAAGCGTGAGCTGGAAAACTGAAGGGTTATTGGTTCTGGGCGTGGTCAGGAAGCAATGACGACGTCATGTACACTCGAAAGGACAACAGTATCTGGGAGTATGTCAACCAACTTGTTGGACTAGTGAAGAACTGGAAGGTGAGAAGGGTTGGTGTACTGCTTTAATGCATGGGCGAGGCTAGATTATAGACCGGTAACGACTTGTTGAGTGCTGCAGTTTGTACTGCCATTTATGATGAATCAGAGTGGATCGGTGGCCTACGTTTACCTCCTCAGCTCAACTGGTACGATATGATCGCAACAATGTGAACGGTGTAATTCTCGTAATGACGTTACAACTATTGATCATTTCAATTGACATTTTTCGTTATTGATAGATGTTTCAAATGCTGTACCGATTTGCAACTCATTGACGTTCGTCTTCACAGCCATAACGAGTCGTTTGCTTGGAGAGAAGCTCCCACGCCCTGCTTGTACGTACCAAAGTCCAATGACTTTGCTGCATTGCTACTAATTTACCATACATCCTTTTGACTTGATACAATTTCGAACTTATACTTGTATCGTATCTCTGGAACATAATGGACTAATACTTATAGCTACCTACACAGGCATGCTGCTGATTCTCGTCGGTGTAGTCATTTGTTTTAACAGCAAGCAGCAAATGCCTTAAGCATGTTTATAATGTTCACACAAAGACCAACGACAAGGTAATACCGGTAGTGAAGGTTTCTTAACTACAATAAAAAACATGAGTAGCTGCTCAGACGAAGACGATGGTGACTACATCCCTGAAGGTCCATGGCCTCCCTCTTGACTGCTTTTACCGACTTTAGCTAACATTTGACCCTAAATACAGCCGATAACCAAGAGGATGACAACATGTACGACGCCATCGACGTCACGTCCGACAACCAGCGAAGCGTCACGACTGACCCCTATGTGGACAAACTCTGGGGTGACATTAATGCGTTCACTACGGTATCCGAGACAGCAGTGAACAAGACAGCAAAGGTGAGGGTGGATACTCATCAATGGACAATAATTTTTATCTCAAGAGACTGACGGTGTCGCTGGTTATAGCTGCTGGGTGGCTTGACCGCGAAGACAAAACACTCAAGTCGAAGAATGAAAAAGAGCAACAAAAGACGCAAAGTGCACGAGTTCATTATGCCAATTCTAAGTGTTGATGTTGAGAGGTCAAGAAAAGACATGGCCGAGGTTGCAACGTCGAAACACAAGATGGACCGAGTCATCAAGTTTGCTGGGAAGGAGTACAGTGTGGCTGCAACTGCTGCGAGACCTGCGAAGAAGGAGAAAGGCTTGGATAAAGTACTGGATGCTCTGGTCGAGCCGAAAAAGGTGTCGACGATTGAAAAGTCGTCGCTTGACTGGGACAAGTTCAAGGAGAAAGAAGGCATTGAAGAGGAACTCACCCAGTACACGAAGGACGGGTACGATTCTTTTTACAGCTGTGTTTGATAGGGGAATATGGGTTTATGTTGACAATATTCTTGGTCGTGATCCTACAGATACATTGAGAAGCAAAAGTTTTTGCAGCGGCTTGATTTCAAGCGCTTTGAGATTGAAAAAGCTGAGCGTGACAAGCAACGCAAGCTCCAGCAACAGCAACTGAAATAGAGAAAAAAGCAGAACGATGCATAGCCCCAGTGAGAGACTGCAGCGAATCTTCAGTCCATCGTTATGATCGAATAAAAGCGGAGATACCGAATGCACATGAGAATTCTCTTGCAAAAAAACCTAGTCAACATCCATTGGAATGACGTCCGGTGCCGTGTTGTCCGCTCCTTTATCCTGATGAGGACCGTTTGCTGCTATAGTGCTGTTACCAGCATTAGCATTGTCATTTCCTCGCTGATCTTTGTCATCTCTATACAATTCAGCCTCGTGACACCGTTTTCCGTCGTTATCCGTACGCGAGTCCGGGTCCGCTGCGTCTTCATCTTCTTCACGCAGCATGTACGTCGGAGGTGCTTGGCTCATCTGAACGCTTGGTGCCCCCGTTAAAGCTCGAAGATTCTCAAAGATTTTGTTTCTAGTAAACATGCATACGTTAGTTGTTTGTGACGCAGTTTCTAGTCATAAAAGTGTTGACGTACTTGCACTCGTCTAGGTACTCCCTCGAATTGGCATTTTCAAGGTCCGGGTCCGGCTCCAGATGCAATTTGAAATTTGGGGCGTAGAATTCAAAGTAGTCGTTGTACGGAATATTGTTCGACACTTCTTCATCCAGCAAGATCGACGTCTCGTAGGCCCATGCTCTCGAAACATTACGGATGGTGTACCCACCACCTCCCAGCACCAACATTGGAAGACCAAAGCTTTTCACAAACTTCACGCATTCGCCGTGCCCTAAACGAACGGGCATAACGGATGCACATCAAAACATAAGCAATCATCGTGTACTTCAAAATCGATGAGCATACCTCGTGTAGTGACATTAAAGCAGCCGAGACGGTCTCCCGTGAGCGAGTCAGCACCACATTGCAGCACTACAGCCGAGGGAACAAACGTCTCCATAACCTTCTGAATCACGGGTTTAAAAACGCTCTGATAACTTTCATCGTTCATGCCGCTCAGCAACGGGAAGTTAACAGCGTAGTACTTGCCGTTCTTGGTGCCGATATCCTAGTCATCCCATGGTGAACATTGACGTGTAACAATAACAAAAACGCTACAACAGCGACCACTCTCAAACCTTGATGTCGCCAGTGCCAGGAAAGAAGTCTCCGTACTTGTGGAACGACACAGTCATCACCCGGTCCGTCACGTAGAAAGCTTCCTCAACACCGTCGCCATGATGCACATCAATATCAATGTAGAGCACACGCGGGTGGTACTTGAGCAGCTCCAATATGCCCAGCACAATGTCGTTCACGTAGCAAAACCCCGATCCTTCCGACTTTTTGGCATGATGTAGGCCTCCCGCCCAATTGATGGCAATGTCACATTGTCCGTGGTTTAATCGACTCACAGCATCCAACGTACCTCCAGAATAAATTTGGCAAAAGTCAAAGATGCCGTCGAACACTGGGCAGTCCGTCAATTCACCCAAGTTGACTGAAAACCCCCAGCACCACACAGGTTTTTGAGCAACCTCTTTAACCAGCACTCTTTGTACCATCCACTTACATTTCTGGAGATCCGGGGCCAAGTCTTTTTGATTGCTGGGGCTGATCTTTTGCAAAAAGTCAATGTAGTCTGGCGCGTGGAAGATCTTGATCTCCTCGGCCGATGCAATGTGTGGCTCCTACAAAAGTAGAGTGAAGGTAGAACATAGTAGAGCGGATTAAGCATTTCAATAAGTAAAAATTGACTTCAAGTTTGTATGTGCCCATTTGTTACATACAAAAATATCCATTTTGCGGTACAAATCGTAATTAACCACCAAATGGTGCGTCAGTTTCATGCGATGTGGCTTCATTGGGTGGCCCGGGCCATAGTAAAAATGCCCTTCCTCGGCTGCAAGGAACGGACACAAGTTAAAGATTGAGCGAGGAAAAAGCAGCACAGCGAGAGGCCTGGACGTCCGTACGATGATAGAAGTATGATACGCGCTTCTTTGTCGAGCTGGCCATCGAGGTGTTGCGAGAACGTATTAGTTGGGTTTTGTATACTGATAGGGTATTGATACCGGTAAGTCGTCGGTATTTTCGACATCTTTCGCTCAAAAAGACGTAAAGCGGGTGAAGGGGCTGCACAAGGAACTAGTGGAAACAGGACAAGCGAGTCAAAGCGCAGAGATTGTACGTTCTACACGAGCCACTTATACGTTCATATCATATTCATAAATTAGTGGAGGCTATGCGATCAGTTGCATGCTCTTCGTTTGCTTTTTTGCTGTTTCTTATCAACTTTAGCAACTGATCTGGAATCACTGTAGCGCAACTGATCTGGAATACAACCTGTAGAGTATCTGTCTGCTTTAGGGTCCCCGTGTTGTCGAGCGTATGGATGTACTAAAGCATAGAGATCTACATTTGAATATCCTTTAGCATGAAATTGTAGCCCGTACGTGTAATATGAAGCGCTCTAGAGTCGGTTTTTCTAGCTTGCAACAGTTTCGTACGAGCAAAAGGTCCACCCGGACTCCTGAAAAGCTATCGACTTTACCATGTAGTGCAGCACCGCATCCCATCTTGCACTGGCATATTTCTCTACTCTCGTACACGCGTTCAAGCGTAACGTCTGAAGACTGTATACGTGTCGTCCTGCTCGTTGCATGGTCAGCTGTGAGTGTGGTGTCTTTTGTCCGGTCGAGCTCCAAAAGCTTGAAAACCTTCTGCCACATCTTTCTTCTCGTTTACCCACACAATGAATTGGATGTCTAGCAATGAAGCGTAAGTCGCATTCCGTGTATTGGAGTCATGCGAGCTCTCTGGCGTCGTTCCTGCGGAGGAAGCCCGCTCTTTTTCAAATTGATCCGGCTTTTGTCGATAATGATTTGGACGCTGAAACACTTTTGCAGTCTCAAAGGCCGGCTTAGAATTGTAGTTGCGGGAACAAAGATCGACAATGCGAATATTGATCCCTGAAGGACTAAGGATTATCGAAAACGATTAAGCGGCATTTTCCACTTTATGTTTGATTGACTTTAAAGAACGTCTACATCTCTTATGTTTTTTGCATCTTGACGCATACAGTCGACACATCACTACGATGAAGATGCCTACCACCTCTAATCATGCTTCTTCTGGCGCAGAAGTTCATATCCTGCTTCGTTCGAAGCATACTTCAATAACTTGCTGTCGCTCGGCCAAAACACCTTTCTATTTAATTTAGTAGTGAGGTTGATACAACCGAGATGGTGCTCACAAGTTAAAGCCTCTATGTATATTCAGTATGGGATCCGAAAAGTAGGTCACTCCGTCGACGATGCTGCACAATTTCACGCTTCTAACATTGAAGCTGGATCGAGACTTGCTTGACGACCGGAAGTGGTTTAATCTATGCTCATTGTTTTGCTAGTGTCATACTTTGGCCAGTTTCTCGGATATGACTTTACGACCAATCTCCATTGACTAACGATACAGAAAAGAATAGTAGCACCAAAGCAGGCTAGCGCTGTCTGAATTTCCTAAAAGTGCACTCGCGCAATCGATAGTTGTATGAAACGGACACAGCCAGTATGAATCCGCCAAAGCAAAACCTTCTGATGCTGTTTTAATTTTCCGTTGACGTCACGTCACGTACAACAGTTATACAGCTGAGTCCCACACATTTTGTGTATGGGCTCCATGATAACTCGTAGCATCATGTTGTGTTCTGATTACTACAACGAAATGTTCATCATTCACCAGTCATTTTTGGAGCGTTTTGTTCTCACGAATTACGCGTCAAAACATTCCACAAGTACCCAAAATGCTGCGCTGGACACGCGTGACCACCGGCCATACACGTCCAAGGCATCACTTCGCCACCGTCTTGTTATCTTCGACGTCCATTGTCTCCTCACCAGACTCTTTACTCGCCTATGGCACCCGCATTTTACGTTGTAGTGATCCCCACGAGAAAGCCGCGCTCACCTTTGAGTGTCAAAATCGGTGGCATTCCGACACTTTGCCCCTTTATTGCGGGTCGAAATGGGGCACCCATGCTCCCCCGACTCTACCAGCTCGAGGATCAAAACCCGAACTATTGTCTCCAAAAGAGATGCCAAGTGTGAAACAATTACAGACTCAAGCCAGTATTCCCGTTATTATGCTCCATGCTTTGGCGCATATTGAATTGGGGGCCATTGACAACTATTGGGACACTATTGTTCGGTTTGATCCAATGAACCATCAACTATCTCGAGATTTCTATGATGACTTCCTCAAGGTGGCGTCAGACGAGGCCAGACATTTCACAATGGTAGACGATCGACTGAGACAATTGGGCTCGGAATATGGAGCACTGCCAGCGACAAAGGCATTGCTGTTACACGCATCTAACACTGCTGCTGACTTGGCTGCGAGAATTGCAGTCGTACCGTTGGTGCAAGAAGCGAGAGGGTTGGACTCGGGAAATCGACTGGTGCATCGGATTAAGTCTATGGGAGATAAAGACTCAGCGCGTGTTGTGCGGGAGGAACGAGACCATGTGAGATGTGGCATCAAGTGGTTTAAACATATTGCAAAGGTGCAGAAAAGAGAGAAAGATCATGTGATGTATTTTCAGGAACTGGTGCTGCAGTTTTACCCCGATGGATTACCGGGTCCGTTTGATGTAGATGCGAGGCTTGCTGCAGATATGGGTACGGAATGGTACCAAGCGCTAGAAAGCAAGGTGGCTCACTCTTATCAGCCCCAGGCTTCAGTTGTAAGAGAGAAGGAGAAGTCACAAGAGACTAATGCAAGAGTGACAGCATTCGCTGCTAGCAAGAAGAAGGCAATTGTGACGGGGTCGGTGTAGCCCGAGCGGACAAGTTCCGCTGCTGGTATGCGCAGCACTGATATCATACGTGTGCTGCAAGAGCGGGGTTTCCACGTACTGTGTGTAGCTCCCAGCCGTTTGAATCATCACACAACACGTCTTGAAGAGGAAGATGGAGTAAGGTGCATACAGACAAATGCAAACACCGACGCCTTCCAGAAGTTGTTGCTAGAGACGATGCCACAGCTCGTGATTTTTGACAGATTTATTGCGGAGGAAATGTACGGGTGGCAAGCTAAGAAATATTTTCCAGAGGCTCTGCGAGTATTGGATCTACAAGATGTTCATTTTGTTCGTCGCGCTCGAGAGCTTGCAGTGACAAAGTTTGGAACGACGCTTGAGGATACGCTGGACGGGGCGCGGCTGAATATTTCCCCTGTGGAAAAGCTTGCCATTCGCGAGCTGGCATCAATCCACCGCTCTGACCTAACGCTATACGCATCGGAATTTGAACGCGACTTGCTGGTATCGCGCTTCCAGGTTCCTGACGTGAGCCTACATCGATGCAACTTTTTCTATCCTCAAATTCAGACTTCAAAGCTGCGAGCTTTCGGCGACCGGAAAGACATCGCATTTATTGGCAGCTTTAAACATATTCCTAACGTTGATGCTGTGGAGTGGGCAAAGAAAACTATTCTTCCCATGTTTCGTAGCATAGGAGGGGACGCTGATGTGCATGTATATGGCTCGTATGGGGAGGCCAAGCGCTTTGCGAAGCTAGACGACCCTAAACACGGTTTTTTCATGAAGGGTTTTGCCCGGGATGCACATGAAATGCTGAGCCAGTACCGTCTAAGTATCGCACCATTGCGTTTTGGTGCTGGTATTAAGGGCAAGATCGCGGACAGTTGGTTCGTTGGTACACCGTGCGTTAGTACCTCCATTGGAGCTGAAGGCATGATTTCCAAAACTACGCCATGGGGAGGCTCGATTGCTAATGACCCTCGCGCTTTCGCTAGCGAGATGTTGCAACTGTACAATGATGAATCCCGCTGGACTTGTGCCAAGGATGCTGGTGTAGCAGTATGCTCGGCACGATACGATTGGTCGCGAAACGCTGACAGTTTAATGGAACGTGTAGAGCGCGCATTGAACGAGAAAAAATTCTTGCGGCAACAGAACTGGATGGGACGCATTTTGTGGTCCGAGAAGTTTCGCGCGACGGAATACATGTCGAGGTACATTCGCACGAAAAACGAAGGTGCGAGCAAAAGTAATGACTAGATCCATGTAATCCATACCCTCGCTTGCTACTTATCATCTGCCAGTGATGAGTAAAATTCCACCGCTTCTCCATCAGGCTTGTTAATGAGCACCATCTTTGCATGTTTTAGAAATCATAGCTCCTTCATAAACACGAAAGCTGTTTACTCCATTTGTCTGTCTGAGGACCTCAAAAAAGCTAGAAAGGATGATGGAAATGTAGCCATCTCTTGCATGGTGCCGCGGGCTCCACCCGTGTCGGCAAGTGACAGTCCGTCTGGTTTATTCGGTGACACATTTGTCGACGAGTATACCGCAGGGTCGATAGGATGGAGGTGGCAATGTTGCGTGAAGACGTAATGCAATGTTGGCTGGCAGAGGCTTTGGTGCAAGTGCTGGAACGGGCTTCTAAACTTGGTCTCAATGGGCGATGGGGTGATCGCTGAGCAAGGAGCCATACTGTCAGAGCTGGTGAAGGGGATTTTGCGTCGAGATGAGACCTTGACAAAAACCAATTCAGTTAGTGCTGGTGACCACGCGCACGTCAAGAATGTATAAGAGCTACAGCAATGGACTTCATTGCTAGGTGAGAGGACAGGGAGTTTAGATGGAGTGTTGTTCGTGATATATGCACCGTGCGAGGACATAGTTGCAGCAAAAAAGCAGGTCCGTGGTATTATAGACGCCACGTCGACACTTGAGGGGTCATGGAGGGAGAGTGTGCTGCTTGTGCTACACAACCCGACTAGATTGGTGGGTCTGGAAGCCACGACGAGAGCAATGAACAGCTCTTCGATGTATCATTTGAGTCATTTTGGTGCAACACGAAAAACGAGTGATTGGCGAAAGAGCTTCAAGTTCATTACGCAGCCTTTGGATTGCCTGCGCGATCAATGCGGATGGCACTTTGTGATGGAGATTGTCCGATGGGTTGCAGATTCATCTGGATATGTAACCAACGAGGAGGAGACTTTCGGAGCAGCTCGTGCAACCATGTTTTCAAGTATTAATCAGTTACCATTCCAGCTCCTATTGCTTGTATTGAGATGGAGCCATTTCCACCCACAGCTTCTCCGGGCATGTGCTACTAAACTGCAAAGACAAACGCAACTCATTCCACAAGCGCGAGTACGGCGGGAGCTAGTAGCGATGCAGAGGCGTGAAGTGCAACTCTGGAGCGGTTTGTATCCGCTGACAGAAGCGGTGGAGGACACAACAAATTGGAAGGAGGAACTGTCATCATCTTTACTAGCTTTGGATACATCATCTCGGACCCAAGTAACTTCACTGAAACTCGCTCGGCTGTCCAAGTGCTGTCTTTGGGATACACAGAAGCAGTTTTACAAAAATCAAGGCATTCGTGCCTGGACTTCTGGTACAATTCCCTTTGGTGTGTCTAGCAGCTCGTTCCTCGCAGCAGCTTACGCACGCATCACAATTGACTTCTTATTGAGCAATGCCGACACTGTTGAACCTCCCATGGATGAGAACTATCTCCCAAACTGTTTTGTGTGGGAAGCTGCCAGCGGATCGTGCAAGTTTTTGCATTCATTCATGCTGCACTTCACACAGCTCATAAAGGCAAATGATGAATTTGAAATCCGAGGACTGATGCCGCTGGTCGTCGCGACAGATTTGAGTGACCGTGTACTGAGCTCACGTCGTCAAATGCCGTGCTTTCGTCTGTTTATCGAACGCGGGCAATTGGACTTTGCCCTTTTCGACACACACGAGTTCGTTCACGGGAATGCTACCGTTTCCGGAACGCGAAAAACACTTGAGCTGCTGCATTCTAGACGGCGATGGCATGTTGGGAATGATGGCCCTGTTGTACTGATGGGGAACTATTTTTTCGACTCCTGCGCGCTGACATTTTTACAGTGACCGCCATCCATCAGGATTATTTACCAGCGACAAATGCAAATGAAGTACATGCGCACGACGATGGACCAAAAAATAAGCGCGTAGTAATGCAGGTTGCCTTGCTTGATGAAACCACATCAAATATTGCCGAAATCGACATAAGCCTTTGTTCGGTTGCAGACTTAAACACTCAAGCCATTTACGAGGATGACCGACTGAATGCAACACTTGTGCAAGTACTAGACCAATTCCAATCTCGGTGTGATGTTTCAGCATCCGTCTAATCGACCGGATTAATTATTTTTCCTGTTGAGACGTTTGAGTTCTTCTTGGCGCTCGTGGATAGAGATAGCGTGACAAAAGCATTCCCTATTGCCATTCTGGCAGGTGGTGCTCGATTTTCCTTCCGAAATGCTATCTCTAGCGCGTTCATCACCACCACTAGTGTCAAGAGCCGAACTAGTAGGACTAGAGCTGCCGCAATTATCCCCTCACCCAGACTGCTTCTGCCTTCCTGTGGACTTCGAGATTTTTGAAATGTTCTTTGATCAACTCAGTTGCAGTAATGCACGAATTTCGGCAAGCGCGGAGCTGATTTCCTCCCCAGCAAGTGATACCTTTGATGTGTTTTTCGCAGCTATTGAACCGCAGACGCAAGAATCTGCTGTGGCTCGTGGTAAAGCTACTTTGGCCCCTTTTTTCACGAAAGCGCAATACACCAGCTTCAAGCATCAGTTTGCGAGCTTCACACCTGGAGACTGCGACATGCTGTGGGGTATGATGAGCTTCGACAACGGTGCGCGCTGCTTTTCAGCGGATACGCTTCTTGCTATCTTGGCACAAACTGGTTGGGACTTCGACTTGTTTGAAGTGCTGCGTTGGGAATTGCTGGGTCGGTGAAGGCGGCAAACAACCAATAACAAGTCAGAGCACTATCAAAACATCCTGGTCGAAGCAGGAATTAAATCTTGGCAGACGTTTTACAACATGGAGCAGCAAAGCGAGATGGATACTACCATGCGAAAGATTCGTCTTCAATTGGCGCGCTGGTTCTACGGTAAGGCTGTACAAATCGTGGGGCCGCCTAGTACTCATGTGATTGTTGCTGTCACAGAACTGGAAGCAGACGAAAGCGTACTTTTTTTGATGCCCTGGCGAGAGAAAGCCCACAAAGACATTAGTTCGGACGATGTGGCCATCTTCTATCTTCTTGGGGCACTATTTGATCGCGCTGATTGAGTTGTTCAAACCTCGCTTTCTTCTCACTAGTTGTTGCTGATGTGTTCGTAGCGGACAAGTTTGCGAATGAACGAATACTGGAGTGCGCTGTCTTTCTTTCGCCTGTGTGGCTTGGTCCCGACGAAACTCAAATTTCAACGCCAAGTGGCTCGGACAATGCTCGCCTTGCAGACGTTAGGATCTGCGTCAAATGGCTCGAACGCATCTGATGGCAACTAAACATGGGCTCTGCGCTATAGCGTAGAACGCGACACACTGTACTTGGACATGCGCTGTCCGATCGTTGTCAAGTAGTTCGTAATATTTCCGTACATAACATGATAGTCATCGAGCACTATCATGTTATGTACGGAAATGACATCTATGCATGGCAATCACGTTTTTTACGTTGCACCACTTCCCCGTTGATGTAATGATTCCTAAGCATTCAACGTCTTTGCATAATAGTCTTTCACAACTTTTGCGCAGGCTTGGGCCCCTTCGACAATGACAATTAGTCGGTTGCTTGATTGTGCATTATCTGTGAAGCTAGGCGTGACAGTTCGATCCTTCAGACGCAATACAATTGTCAGAAAGGTAAAAAAACATTATGGATCATTCAGAGCTCGTACCTTGAAGTGAAAAACAAGTCCGTTATCCAAGCCGTCCCGTTCAGCTACCTTTATTAGGGATGTCAAACGCCGCCATTCTTCTACAAACGCAAATCCCTCCCGCGTTGCCACCATCACATTTAGAAGGATGAGCGACGACGGCGTAACAACCAGCTCTCGGTGGCCCAAACTTAAAGTTTGGCAAGAATCATCATCCTGCTCTTCGAGCTTGGTAACGTGATAGAAGCGGAAGTCCTTGTGAGCAACTCTTGACGAGATTTTCCAATTTGCCAAGTTCACGTATCGCGATTCAGGCAATTCCAGCTCACTCTTTTGATCATCTACGAACAGTTGCGTTTCGTCATCATCGTCATCTCCTTCGTGCGCCTCATCCATTTGCATCTCAATCTGAAGGCTGCTAGAGGACTGTGAGCGTAGGCTCAGCCGGGAAGCTACTGCTACTGTTTCGTCTAGAACAGTGCTTCTAGTACGAATTGGTGCACTCTGTCGCGCCAAAATTGATGGTATCGTCGTTGACCGTCTATTTCTACCACTGCTTGCAGATTGCCAAAAAATCGGTGCCCCGCCGTTTTCCGAAGAAGTAGGAAAAGTACGGCAACTTTCACTTGAGTCACTGAATGGACTCCACTTGTTGTCTTTCGTCCCGCTGCGAATACGAAAGCGATAGGATGTGCTTGAATGCAAACCCGTAACTGAGTAGCTAAATGTTTCCGGGGCAATATCAGGTTTTACTGTCCACCACATGGCAGCAAACCGACCTCTCACGTACTGAATCTGGTACTTAGCCACATGTATATCGTTCGCAGAATTCCATGTAACAATTATTTCTGAGCTTGATGCGGGGGATGTTCGTAAAATATGTGGCGGTGCAGGGGCATGAATAGACGAGGAAACGCTGTTAGTACTACTCCTACTCGCAGCATTGGAAATCAATGAGCCGATCGATGACGAAGTGTCGGAGTTGACATAATCGCCACGGCTTTCGTTGCTAGGTTGAGAAATACCGTGAGAACTTAGGAATGACTGGACCACGGACTTAGCTTGCTCTCCCAGCGAAGGCCCGATTTCTGCAATAGCAGGCTCAGGCAGTCGCTCGAGAATCACATCGCCTTGGGCTGTGTTTTCAGAAGCCCACACACCATCAGCATCGTCATCTGCCTTCCTCTGACCAAATAGCATTAACTCTCCTTGAAGGCCTTCAATTTCCTTATCTTGATCCCCAGTTTCATCACTGTTGCCAAAGATAAGACGAACAAAAGTTTGATTCGTGCCAGGGCACACGAGTCTTTCAGAACCTCTGATGACTTGACCTCTTTCCAATATAATGTCAAGTTTATTGGCATTGACATCCGGGCGGCTGCGTGCTTGTGACGCTTGGAGCACGCGATAGAAAAATCGACCTCGCTCGACGTATTCGGGGCAAACACCGGGAAGAAAAACCGTAGCAGCCAGCTCGTTTTGGCTTACTAGTGTCGGTGTAACGGCGCCGGGCGCAGTTTTTGACGCACCTACCGTCAGCACATCCAGTGTCCTCATAAATTTGCTCGATAAACTGTAAGGCCCCCAACGCTGCCCACCTTTACAACGCACGCGGAACACCATCGATTCACCAGGCTCAAGACCAACCATCGTGCCATTCGTCTTATCGGTAACACCAGTCGTATACACATCGGCTGTTCCTTCCTGCTTCATTATGACTGGAAGCCAAGTATCATCACCACCATCTTGCTTCGCATACTCGAGTTCATGCAATACTACCGCGGAGGATGCCACAGAGGCAGGCAATTTTTCCCAGGCGATACAAAGAGAGTGCCTCGTCGCGCTAACCAGTCTTGGTGCCAGCGGTTGTGGTGTGACTGCTTTCTTATCCGTACATGTCGGGGTAAGAAAACGCAATACCACCGGCCGAGGCGCTTCAATTATAAGCTTGATCACACTCAAAAATGCCTTGTTTTTCAGACTATTTCCGTTGATCGCGACTAGCAAATCTCCGGCGTTGATGAGTGTCGTAGCTGATGCCTGACTGTCAGGAACCAAGCTATCGACAGCAGCTTGATATTTCCTTGACGTACGGGACTTCCGGAATGAGATTCCGATAGGACCAGGCTGTATTGTAACATCAGTGGTTGTCCCAGCAATCTCACCTTTCCTAGCACGAACTTTCACCCATCTATCCCCTCCGGCACCTTCGACTGAACTGTTTGACTTGATAGCCACACGAATGTTGTTTCCACTAGTTGAACTCGCAGATGATGATACTGCGTCTTTAGCTGCTGCTTTCAAGAGCGAAAGACGTTGTGACAATGTCGATACAGCAGAATTCGTCGTGATTTTGACCTTGTCCTTCTTCGTTCCCTTCGATTCCTTTGCAAAACTATGGCGCGGGGCTGACAGAACTAAGGTATCCGTGCTTTTACTAGCACTATAGCGACTGCGGTTCGCGTCAGATATCTCAGCACGTGTGCTCGTCTTGGTTTCAAGCACAACATCGTCTTCCAATTCTCGTGACCGACTAAGACCCATTTTTGAGGACGAATCAAGTCCCCCTGTTTCAGCGGCCTCAGCCACCACCGATTGCTCGTACGTTGGTATTGGTAGTGGTGACGACACTAAAAGTTGCTCCTGCGCGAACGTATCCATGCTTCGGATGTACCTCTCTAACTCGTCAAATCCCCCGTCGAGCCGACTCACGTACTTGAATCCTTTTTCCAGAAACATTAGCACGAGTTGTGTCACAGACACGTTCTCTGCATGTACATGTAGCTCAGAAACTCCGCTTCTGCCAATTTTGCTCGCTAGCGCATCAGGCTCTTCAGCATCATGCTTGTGAGAAAATGCTACGGTTCCGGTTGGTGGTGAAAAGGACGGCGGTGTCCCTCCGGCGACTTTTCCTGCTACTGCAGCTTCAATCGGCCTCTGACTAGGGTCCTGTATCGGTAGGTGCTGCAACTTATCATTTGAAGTGACTCTGGCCAGACGCACAATCGTACTCATAGCTGCGTCGTTGGATAACGACCTCGGAAGAATAGACGGCGAGTCGATAGAGGGGCCAACAAAGCAAAAGTGGCAGCCTTTCATTTGAAAAAAATCTTCCATCAACCCATTAAGGGCATCTGGTCGTCCCATGATGCTTGGGTAGATGTGATGAGAAAGGCTCAGATGCGACTTATGGTACTCCTCCGCTGGTCGGCAATCCAGCACAATAAACTTCAACGCTGTTGATTCATCTCCATCCTCATTTCCCGAACGATACAACAGCGGTGGCCGGCCACTATCCAGTGACTTTAACGAATTAAGCGCGTCTTTAACATCTGATGGTTTGTCTTGCCCAGTCAGAGCAGTTGGTGGCAGCACTGACATGCGCTCTTTGCCTTTCGTCGCTAATCGATCCTGCAAATTGCAAAGAAGTTCCTCTGGATAAACTTGTAGACTGGAACACGCGTACAATCGATCCAGAAACGGTACCATGGTGTCCGCGAAGCCGCCATAGCAAACCGAATACAAGTCGCGCTTGAACGATCGCGGAGTGGATTCTGAGATCGCGAGCGCAGTGGCACAAACGTGTTCCAATTCTTGTCGCGAAGAAAAAGTCAGTGAGCTCAGCACTTGTGGTAGCATGGCAATTTCTGCTTGAAAAATCTGCTTTCGATTTGCAGCCACGAGTGCGTACGCCACAAAGTGTAGCAAATACGGTCCTTCTTCCAGCAGAAAAATATCCCATAAGTAAAACACAAACTCGGGTGGTAATGAGCGTGCAAACAGCGTCATAAACCATGGCATAACGTAAAGTTCCGGGGTCATATCATATTGATCGAGATAATGGCACAATTCTGGATCATGATACAACATGAGTAACCGATAGAGCTGGAACGAACATTGCAACGATCGAAATTCTTTATCAATGAACACATGGGGCAAGAATCTGTCAATAAGAGCATAGAAGCACTGAAAGACAACTCCCTCAGCCAATGGAACATGGTCTTCACACCCTTCGCGTTGCTCCGTGAGCAATAGAAAAGGTGCGAGCACTTCATTCATGCCTTGTTTGTATTGGATACTGCGACACTTGCAGTAGTACGTAAGAAGTTTGACAACCAACTCAATTGTCTCGGGCTGTTGAAACCGAGGCTCCTTACCTCGAGTCCGATTAGCATCGGCTGTAATGACACGTTGATTCACTAGATCTTCTTCAACTTGTAAAATACTTTGATCCAAATACAATCGTTCACTGCGAGCAACACCCAATAGCTCTTTCCATACTTTAGAACGTAAGTCAGACGGTACGCCACCGAGGGAACGACATGTCATCTTGATAACACAATGATCTGGTTGTCTTTTTTGCATCTCAGCATATAAATGTTGCTTGAATGTGTCTTGATTGTTTGTACCTATGACATATTTCTTCGACGTGGACTTGACTTGAGACGTCAATTGCATAGCTTCTACCGATTTGTTAGGAACAAGAGTAGACGTCTTCGATGAACACACGTCTTGAAAATATGTTGCAAGAGTACTGGATGCTGCTGACATATCGCTCTCGACGCTAGGGCTGAGCATTCTGGAGACGCCTCGTCACCGCTTTGGCTCTTTGTAAACTGAATCTAAGGCGGTATTTTATGCCGGATTTGCAAGTAAAATATAAGAGGTATAGACCATTTTTACTGTCCAACGAACTGTTGTCGCATGAAGGTCTTGCGATGGTAGGACAGCATGGGTTAGGTGAAAAAAAAGACACCTTTTTTCTAAGGGATGCACGTGTGCCCATTTTTAAATGGCCATTTGCTGATTATAGGTTCGTTCTAAACCCACCCAGAACTTATGTGATCGTGACCAGCTCCGATCCTTTGCGATATCCAGTGTCCTTGATCCAAATAGTGATCTTCCTCTGTTAATGTAAGAGTGTCGTTGCCGGTTTGAAAACCGCTTTCCATGACCCGGGGTATCTCAATCCGTCAGCAAAGACTGCATCATCTAAGCAGTAATACTCGGTCTGCATTTGACTGCAATCAACAACGAGAGCGACCAGCTTATCGACGCCGAACTACAGTCGCAGGTGCTCAAGTTGTCAAGACTTGAGCGAAGGTTTCCCACATATGAGCTCACCTTCATTTACAATTTCCTTGAGATCTGTGTCCGTCGTGCATCGCCCGCACATTTCCCGGTATACATTCGGGACTAACCAGTGACCGTAGCTAGAGCACTCATCATTCTCCCAAGCGCTATCATAAAGTCTTTGAACCCCAGTTCAGTATGCTGCGGCCGCCTGGCAGATGTCCTGCACCCATTGGTCTTCGTATGTGCTACCCTGGCGCGCTCGATAGAGACACCAAAACTGTCTCGATGTCGAGAAAATATTCCTTCGTACACATCTCCATTCGATATACTAAAGCTGGCGATGCGTACCACAAATTTTGGATGGTCACTTTTGCCTTGACAGTCTGACATCGAGGGTGAACGCTCTGGTAACGACAGAAGAACAGCTGACGTGACGTCATATCCATAAACTGAGACGGTCATCACACAGCCTTCACAAATACGCTGTGCTATCGTTACCCTAAAGAATCGTTCCATCGAAGTTTATGAATTGCAAGTGTCCTCTCGCCATGGTCTACCCCAACGACATGCTGCTGAATATTTCTCACCATAGAAGAACATGACAAGCCACTCACCACCACTTGCCTCATTGCCACGCTTTCAAGTTCTCTTGTAAGTAGTTTCTACGAATTTTGAAAACGCGACAGCTTGGCCACGACGCAATCCTTGTCACCATTAGCCTCCATACTACCAGCTCCGCGCCTTACGTCATGCTGCTACTCGCCATTGTCTCTGTTACAGCCACGCCTCGACCATGAAAGCAAGTAGCTGTAGCATAGCTTTTTGCACCACTTGTACCTCCGCTTCCTGTGTACCCATGTCCGAAACCATGCTATGCATCCACTCTCCATCGTAAATGCATCAAAAATCAAAGCTTCCTCTCATGCCGCTCAGCAGCAAGCCAAGCATCATCGTGCTCACTGCCAGTTGCACGTTCTAAGTGTACACTAAATCCTTCGCGTCTCTCTTCAACAAAATCTTGATCGTACTCGTAGTAGACGTATGCTCGTGTCCTTCAAAAGATGGCAGCCCTTGCTTCGACAAGTCATTTCTTGGACGACTTGAGTCTGATTTCTGCTTGCACATCAAGGTCGGTGAGGTGTCTTTGGCTCCAAATGCCGGCACGGATAATGAAAATTGCATCGAGTCTGTCGTCTGCAAAGAGAAGCAATGGCATCAATGCGTCCTATCGCCATGTTTTTCTCCTAGACACTTCTTACGTGAGAACGACTTCCTCATATGGAGAAAAGTTGGCTAGCGCAACGATAAAATCACATCATGGCAAGGAATGGAAGAAGGCTCTACTATCGCTCGGATTGTGTAACAGGGTGAGGCCGTTACATAACATTGGCACTAACATTAGATGCCAATGTGAATATTATCGTAGTGGATAATTCTCGTAAGATAATATTGTCATTGTATGTCTGGTACAGGCTATATAGGCCATGATACCCCCCAGCCAACGCGCTGGCCGATGAAGAATGGACGCGCGCAATGAGTGGTAGGCAGATTGCCAGCATATATGTTCGTCGCAACATGTAGTTAAAGTAAGGTTTTGATGATGTCGAGTAAAAAAGACTTTGACTATATTTATTACAGTTTTCCTTTTTCCTACAGCGAAGCGGATTGTTTAGTTGTCTCGCATTCCTCTGCGCTCCAGTGTTACGTCGTATTACGGCCTCTATATTGACTCACCGATTACCAAACAACGGATAAGTGTACGAGGCACCTGCTCGCACTGTCATCAGTGTAAATAGACTGTACTTCTATCAAGACAATCAGAGTGCCCCACTACAGATTGGCTTGTTGGAAGGCTATTGGTATCCTTCCTTGAAGTTGCTTATTGCGCCTCCTGCGACGGTTAGTTCCAGACACTTGCAATTCTTTAGAAACCACAAAAAGATTTTAAGAAGATAACAAACTCATATATATTCACTTATTCGTTTACCTGCGCAGCAGATCTTAGGTTATGAGCCCAAACTTGTCGTCGGTGTAGCAAACGTACACATCCAAGAACCAAGCCCAAAGGAACGCGATGGAAATAAATCCGTCAACCTCGAGTCCAAGAAAGATGTCGCTGTGCTTGCACTGCTCCAGATGAGCGTAAGGCTTGACGGTCTACTGCGACAGATATCAGTCAGCCCGATCATGAGCTCAAGTGATAGTCACAGATGATTTTGGAATCACCGCCACATCATCCAAGAGCTAGCGAGCGGTATCCGAGAAGTTGCTTGGCAAGGTGAATTGTTTGGAGCTTTCCGCTTCAAGCTTCAAGATCTACTCCAAGCCAGCACGTTCAGCTGGCGTGAATCAAGTCGCCCGAGGCAGTCTCCACGCGCAGACAGCTAGACGACACGTCCAAGCTGATGTTCCAGCAGTTTACAGGCAGGGAGCTCTACGTCAACCTGGGAAGTGGCTGTAACCGATGGACATTCTCGTGTTGGTAGCGCTTGAAATGGCGGAAATGGTATCTTGATACCGGTGAGCGGAGTGCCCAAGGTAAAGAAATTCGATGAGTACTTGGAGAAAGACTCGATCGCGCCGAGCTACTTTTGACAGAAATGTGACGGCTGGTGGCCGATTCCCCACATTTGGAGTTCGTTCTTAACGAAAAATGTCGAAGATCTTCAAAGCGACGGTAACCCATGAGTATGCATCAGCTCTGTTCATGATACCAAAGGAAACGTCTCGGTCGTGGTCTCAACATCTTCTATATCTGGTACATCTAGCTCGTGTCAGTCAGCCTCGACGAATTATCGATAACATCGTCAAGCACAGAAAAACACATGACGCCTATTTGGCTTAACCCAGCACGCCTCGACTATATTGCAAACGCTCAAGAATTAGTTGCGTGGGCTGAAGAGATCAAAGACGACCCTGAAAAAGGCCATGCATATGGGCCGCGATGTTGTTGTATCCATCAGCGAGTCGCAAAAGCCTGACAACCGCAGTGCAATTGGACATCCGAAGAGAGGCTGCCCGACTCCACCCACATAAGGAGAAGGTCGCGGTAACTCGACGAAGAGCAAAAAGTTTGTTCTGGCTGTGGTCATTTTCGATAAAGCCGCTAAGGTACACGCTATTATCGACTCAAAGAATCGGTAAGCTGGGTAATGGACAGTTGACAACTCGTAGGCGATGAGTTCCTACTCCATGATGCTGTGGCGTACAGCGATGAAGATGGACTTACACTGCCTAACGAAGCCAAGCTGCATGTGACACAGGTTGACAAAGTTACTTTCAAGACGTACATCGACGGCGAATTTCACGAAACTACACCCTCCGATGTTTACTACGCGCCTTCACCTTCGAAGAATCTGCGTCTCATCTTGTATATAGTCGACTCAAAAGAACTGTTTTCAATTCTGAACGCTGCCGACAACGGCGGCAGAAGACGGTCATATTGAACTTTATATGGTTAATGACGTCGGTATGTCGACACTATACGCAGCGAGGACCGCTTGATGACTAATGATTTGATAGTTGGCATGGTGCTTATGCTATGGAGGAAACTCGCGGGCTTTCTCAGCCACGTGAGGGTACGCTGATGCAATTTCGCACGCGTCCGGGTCATCTCTCCTTCGAGATGTCCTATCAAGCGCATAGCTAAGGATACGAAATGAGACATCAGGATCACTAATCAAAGCGCTCCAGCTGTGTTATCGGCTTACAAAGAAAGGTAACACGAACTCCTCGACCAAAGAAGGACTTGGGTCATTATGATCCGATTGACAGGATCGAAAGAGTGATCTGCAGAGATCTAAAGGAGCGCATCACGCCTCAGGACAAGCGCGGCAACATATACATGATAACTCATATCGACTTTCAGTCTGACGTTGTCCATGTCTTCGTGGTCACCCACAAAAACAAGGCAGCCGCAAAGCTCCAAAATTTTGTTGTCGGGTTTACGACAGGTTTGAACTGCCAAATCCGCGTCGTGCGTACGATGGCGGCGGAGAATATGATACCGTGTCGGTGGAACTCTTTGCAACAATCTGACAGTAAGTGACTGACAACAGAAGCCGAAACGCTCGAATCCAATGGGAAGGCTGCAAGAATGAACTACACCATTTTCAACATGATATGGTGTATGATATTCCGATCCAGTGTGCCATCCACTCGTTGGAGTGAAGCTGCTGAATATGCAGCTTCGTATCGCAGCCCTACACATGCAACGCCAAGCAAGTTTCCTCGATGAAATTATCACTGTCAAAGCGCCCAGCCACCAAGACATCGTTGTTTTCGATTTGCCGTGTCAAGTCTGGCGCAACCTTGTCAAGAAGAGTACACGATCGTTAGTTTGATTGTAAATAAAAACAAAGTGACCAAAGGCTCCAAGGTGCTACCGCTCGGTGATCACGACGCGTCATGTCACGGACATTAAGACCCTCAACGAGACGACCTACAAGCTCGTCGCCAATGCAGTATGACGCAGAACTCGCATTTGTTGCGACATCTCGTACGCGTGTTGCTCAACAGAAACAAGACACGGCGCCAGCGGGTGAGACGAAGGATAACACGGTCACTAGAACAAGCAACAAGAAGGAAAACCTCGAAGCAGGTAAGTGAACCAATACGGTGCTCGAAACGAGCTAAGATAGATCCCCAAAAGAAAGCTGAAGCGGTCGGCGACCACAGTTCAGATCCAGAACCTAATGCTCGGTCGTCCTGCACTCCAACAACGCTCCCATTAAACGTAACACCAAGCCAGTCGTTGCCTCCATTAGTGGCATTTGCTGTGATGGCTTCGTCAGGGATTGGCGTTTGCGCCGGAATGGTAATCTTGTTATAAGCGTGAAATGCGCCGTCTACCTAATGTTATAAATATACATCACAAGCTAGTGGCTAATATGTAAAGACTGGACGCACGTCTGTTAGATACGCGTCCCTACGTGACGAGCTTAAATGTATTTAAGCTCGCGAATGTTTGTCCGTGACGCCATCCAATGACGCCCGTTCGTTTTAGGCGTTCTCCCCCTTCAGTGTTCATACAGCTGGTGTGTACCTCCTACCCATGTGACAGGTCTAATGTAGAACCGTACTTAAGACCTTTCCTGTTAAGTGCCGTTGAGTATGTACTGCATGCTCAAAGCTGTGTTTTTTGTTGCGCTGCGAAAGTGGAAGTGAAAGAGGTCCACCATTTTAGTAACTGTATGTTTCATGTCCAGCACAGCACCTTTTCCGCGTCGAAGATCGTACGCCTCATGAGCTTCACTGATAATGCCCAGAAACATTATTGATTGTCACAGCTGGACGTGTTGTACTGTATATGTACTGTACATATATGAAAGCTGCATCGCCGACACATCGACACCTGTACCGTGTCCGCGCGCGCAATGACTTTCAGCTACACCCTAGTCAGGATCAAAATGACAGCTTTAAGAGCATCAGAACTAGGTTAATTGTGCTGCTCAATGTCTGGAGTCATCGACGGAATCATCCTCGTCTTTTTTGTCGTCGTCGAAGTCATCGGAATTACGTCGGAATAATTTGGGATTGTTTCACACACAAAGAGTCTACCCAAAGGGGACCCAGCTCATCGACCTCAGTCTTTGCATTTCCAACGAAACAAACCATGTAATGCACTTGAAGCGTGTTCAACATATATGGACGTGTTTGTTCATATTGCGATGCAGCAGTGTGCCGCCCGTGATTGGGTCGCCTGTGTCGATGTTGAATCGCAAGGCGAAGATTCTCGCATTATGCTTACCCTTGCTTGGACTTTCATCCTCAACGAATTTCACGACTTTGTCAATGCCACGAATGTACTCTTTGTCTATGGCATTGACAAAGACCCGCCGTGGAACATTGGCGACAAAATGTCATAATCGAGGCCCACGCTATCGACTCATTTGTGAGAACGCATGATAACGGTGTCGATGATTTTTCTTACGACACATGATTGAGGTCCGTACAGTCGTCTTCAGTGTCACTGCTATAACCTTTTCTCTCTTTTTCGTACGTTGTGCATGGTGTGAGAAGGACAGTGTCGACAGATTGCAAACTCTTAATTTTGCGGAAAGCAGCACGCACGTGGCTTTAAAGCCCGGACCCGCTTCCATCGGAACTGATCTCCGTCATTCACTGTGTGGTTGTGCTTGCAAGCGTGCTCTCCATTGTCATGCTGGTCACGCAAGGAAGGAGTAACTCAGCGGGATGTTTGAGCAGAGAGAAAATCGCCATCGTGCTGCTGTTTCTAAAGCTCCTCTTGGACTTGACGCTTGACGATCCAGATGGCCACGCATTTCTACATCACATTACGGCACTCAAAATGGTGTACCAAAAGCAGTCACAATCGAAAATAACGACGCTGGTCTCTTTGCCATATACCACTCAAGTAGCGTCGTGTAGTAAGTAGTATCGTCCGTGTTGCGTTCTTTTTCTGTCCAATTGGTGCAGTCAAGTGATTATGTGAAAAGAACGAGCATTTTTGTATCAACACGTCTATGGCGAGGCGTAGAAACAGGCGGGTCCGGTAGATTGGTGGAACAAAATCGCGCTCAGGCTCAAAATGACGACGCGACAACCAGCATCACGACAGTTACTTGAGTGTTAATTTGACAATGCTGAGGCAACGTTTGGCTCTCCGCTAGACTTACGCTGCATCATTCGCATTGTTGTTTACTAGACGCGTGGCTTCGACAGCAGCCGCTGACACTTCAATGGAGTGACATTTGCCTGCCATCACGAACTTGCAGTAAACGTATTGATTTTGACCGCACAAATGCATGAAAAGTTGCTTAGTATATACACATGAATAGCTGAATGAGACATCATCCCTCTCTCGTCGTTACTTTGCACTTTTAACTTGAAGCGCCCCAACATTCGACATTAGAAGAGCCTCACTTGTCTTTCAAGTGTTTTTTTACCGAACGTCGAAAATCGAACGTTTAGCACATTGTCAACTCAACTGGCCCGATTTCGTACTTAGTAACGTCCAGCCTCTCCTCTTCATTTGAGAATCGTCAAAGCAGGACAAAGAGCTACGTAATCCCATCGTTGACACACCCAATTACCGGTAACGGTACTGCCGCTTCCCGTCTATTCGCACTCGTCATGTCCAGCAATGAGAGTGGCAATGACTTTGACTTTCATACAAGCTCCGATTATCTGAATAAGGAGCTACTCTATGCAAAACTCGTCGCACAGGTCTTTTCGACACTCATGAGTGCCTTTGTCGGTACACGACACATTCTCCAGGTCGTAGCACTCAAGAAACAATTGCGTACGCGTCGGCAGCTCCAGACGCCCGTACTGGCGGACACTGGTCCTCCAAGATGCTTTATGGGACACAATTGTCAAGCTTACGTGCCGACGCCCCCTGTATTCCCAAATGACGTGCCTCCTACGAGCTGTCAAACCACAGCTACACGTTCAAACGCTTCGGAAGAATATCAACGTAATCGACAAGCTTCTCTCCTTGTGAGAGAGAGGGAGAATGCACTATATGCACCCGTTGGAGGCCCTGATTTGACTACCAATGAGAGTGACGATGACCGGCCACGCGTCTCAGTAGCTTCTAGGATTCTACGTGTCATGTGTATTACAGATTTTATCTTTTCTTTATCAGGATTAGTCGTTACAGCAGTGGAGTTATGGGCCCCTCGAGCAGGGAAAAGTTTCCAGCTCATGTTTTGGGCCAAAGCGCCACATTGGTGCTCCCAAGTTGCAAGTTTCTGCTGGGTCGCTACACTGGCAATGTACATTGCTAAGCATAGGAACCGAGCAAGTTTTGATGTGGCTATTGCGCATGCGATTATCTGGATGGTTGTCGTCTTCTATTGGATACTGGAGCTTTATTCGACTTATTACGACACCAAGGGGTTTATATACGCGGCTACGATCATTTGGAAGATCATGGCGGTAGGATGTTTCCTCATTATCACATGCTGTTGGTTGAATTTTGCAAGACGATGGAGAAGACAAGAACGACGTAAAGGGGCGTACGTCGTGTCCAAATTGGCGTCGTACACGCTGGCATTCTTTATCTTTGTCGGCCCTATTGTTGTTGCGGACCTAGCTGTTGGACTGCACGGTTCTGGTATGGTTATGCAGATATGCTCAGTAATTTTGGCCATGTGGCCGTTTGTAAACGCTGTGATTTACCTCACGAAACCTTCATTGTGTCTCAAGCTCTTCCGGGCAAAGTCAACTCGTGGTTTACAAGGACAACACGACTCGGCTGACGGTCAGCACGCGAACAGATCCAATAGGCATGGAAGCCGACGATTTATTAGTGGCGGTGGCAATGGAACAGCAGGTACAGCAAATGGTATAATGGGCGGAAATACTGGTGACACCGTCGAGAAGCTGCTGATGTCACCGTCACATCATGAGCTAAAGGGCTTGGAGATTGGCGATAAGATTGGCGAAGGTGTGGCTGTGGTTTACCTTGGTAAGTGGCGTGGTGCCAATGTTGCTGTCAAGATGAAAGCAGTTTTGGCGGCATTAGAGAGTGCTGCTGATCTGGCAGAGTTTCAGCATGCCTGTAACGTAGAGATTCAAGCTGAGGCAGAAGCGATGCGCGGCTTGTGTCACCCGAACATTGTGCTCTTCATGGAGGCGGGATTCTACCGTGGCTCGATCTGTATTATTTCAGAGTATTGTGCTCGTGGCTCGCTGCGTGACGTGCTGACGCAAGCACCAGATGTTAAGAACCTGAACTGGCCAACGAAGCTTCGTCTCGCGTTAGGAATCTCGCACGGTATTCAGTACTTGCATAATGCAAACCCGCCTATGATTCATCGAGATTTGAAGTCGCCAAATGTGCTGGTGGACGACTCATGGCATGCCAAAATCGCGGATTTTGGTACTCTTCGCTTTTCAGAGATCGTTTCGTCTGCTGCACAACTTCAGTCATCCCAAACAAAAACCAGAAACTCAGTGAAGGTACCAGTGGTGGAAATGACAGGACTTGTAGGTACTACGCGCTGGATGGCGCCTGAGGTTATGCGGGGGGAACATATTTATACCAGTAAGGTGGATATTTACAGTCTTGCGCTCATTTTGTGGGAACTTATTGAAGGGAAGCTGCCGTTTGAAAATACACGATGGAATCACGAGGTTGAGGATTTTGTATTGAAAGGTGTTCGCCCAAATATTCGCTCGGATTTGTGCCCACAACGCTGGAAACTGCTAATTGGGACTTGCTGGCAAGCAGACCCAAGAGAGCGCCCCACAATCCAGCAAGTTATCAATAATCTGCAGCGAATTGGACGCGAAGAAGTGTGGGACCCTACTGGTCCTCGGTTTACAGGTGTGAGTCAGCTGGGCATGTCGATGTCCTCTTCAATGTCACAGTCTCTGTCATCGTCATCCTACATGGACTCACCGAATGCGATTGGACCGATTGGAGGTTTTGATCGACGCAACTTTCCTGCTGCACTGGATGAAAATCATGCGAGTGAATCACAATCGGACGCAGAGAGCTTTGCAGCAGAGTTTTCTTACGTGCCAACGCTCGATTTGCTTGCATCTCCGGCCATTCTCGGTGCATCCGACGGTGTTATGTCTAAGAGCTCGAAGAGATCACAGCGTAGTTCGCGCCACGGCTCTATAGAGACTTCTGCTAGCAGCCGCTGGAGCTGTGTGAGTACAACTAGCAGCACGGTAAGTATGGGCGTGAACGATAGTGGCTACTTTGGGTCAAACAGCTGTTCAATTGGTACGAACGACCCCAGTGCGAGCTCTATTAGTGTCGTCACCTTCCATGGCAGTACGAGCTCCTTAGCTAGTGACCGGTCTATGGGGTCCTCACGAACACCCAAGATCAAGAAAAAACGCCCTGAATGGCGACGTCGCACCGATACAATCCAGGAAATTCAGCCTACGGATTATATCAACGCGCCACCCCACATGTTTGTCGAGGCCTCACCCAATGGGACTCCGTTCATTGTAAATATTTAACCTCTCAGATGCTTGAGTGATGTAAGGTCTGGGGATAGTAGCAGTTGCTTGACCTGCTAGCTCTCTGTGTACTAGACGGTGGTGTAGAGCTTCAAAATACACCTAACGTCTTGTGACGTCCAATTTTCTGCTATCTTGCCAAGTGATCTTGCTTGATGAGAGCGTGTTAATATCGGCATAAACCGATGCTAGAGCTAGCTGCAGTATCGTAAGCGTCTTTAGTAGTTTTGATCATGTAAATTCCACATGTGCTTGCAACTTCAATCCCGTCAGTACATTCTAGTACGATGTACTTCTTTACGTTATCCATTCATCCGTTAGTTGGAAAAAAATATCAAACGCTGCCAAACTCGACACGCTCTACCACAGACGTCTTCATTCGTCATCTTTATGGCGTCTTCAACGTCTCATTCCAATGCAAATGTCCCAAGTAACATGTGGACACCTGAGATTCCCGTGATTATTGCCGCCAATCGCCTCCCTGTACGTCTTTTCAAGACTAAAGGAGTTTCTACCAAGTGGCAGGTCGAATGGGCCGGAGATCGCATGATTGAGTCATCCAACACGTTGTCCCATTATGAAATATCGGAGCGTGCTACGATCAAATTTGTCGGTCGTATATCAGACGTCGATGTGCCTCTAAATGAGCGCGAGGATGTCGAGATGCTACTGCGAGAGCTCAATTGCTATCCAGTCTTCCTCGAGACGGAAGAGGCGAAATTATACTACGAAGATTATTGCAAACAAACATTGTGGCCCACGTTTCACAATGTTGTGGACGTATATAGCCCTGTAGACGTGGTGTTGGACGTAGATGCTCAGCAAGAGCTCACACCTGCTGCTCAGTTTTGGAACCCTGGGTCTCAGAAAGTCGCGTGGCAAGCTTATGCTAATGTCAATCAGCTCTTTGCACACAAAATTTGTGAGCTTCATCAAGCGGGAGACGTTGTCTGGATACAAGACTATCACTTATTGCTCACACCAAGCTATATTGTGAGAAAATTCAGAGCGGCAAATGTCGGTCTTTTCCTGCATGTACCATTCCCGTCGTCTGAGGTCTTTCGTACCTTGTCGATGAGGAAGGAACTATTGAGAGGCATGCTGAATGCAGACCATATTGGTTTTCACTTGTTTGAGTACGCACGGCATTTTATGTCGGCATGTCGACGGATCTTGGGACTGAGTTATAAACCCATTTTACGTGGACAATTGGGGATTGACTACGGTGGGCGAAGAATCGCTGTGACATGTAGTCACATGGCCATAGACACAGAACGAATTGAGAACACTTTGGTGTGTAAAGATGTTTGTGATATGGTGGTGGCTTTGCGGCAAAAGTACCGCGATAAGAGGATTTTTGCAGGCTGTGACACCATCGAGCGTCTCAAAGGCATCCCGTCCAAAATGTTGGCTTTTGACGGGTTCCTTTCGCGATGTCCCGACTTTATTGACAAGGCGGTGCTTGTGCAGAAAGGGATTCATAGACGCGGACGCGTGACGGACTATCTACAGAGCAAAAAGGAGATTGAGCTGGTTGTGCAGGCCATCAATAACAAGTATCGCGACGTCGCAAAGGGCGATGTAGTGGACTATGAAGAACTGAATGAATTCCAGTACAAAGAGCGTGTGGCGCTGTGGCGCGTTGCCGATGTCCAGATTACGACGGTCTTGCGGGATGGACTTAACACGTCACCGTTTGAGTATATTGCGACGCACAAGTAAGTGATGCGTGTAACGACCATACCCCAAGATGCTATTTTGTCTAACGTTGGTTACCCACCGTTTGTATAGAACTTCGCCCGGTGTTCTGATCATAAGCGAGTTCTCCGGTAGTAGTCGCCTTCTGAGCGGCGCACTGACTGTGAACCCATGGGAATTGGACCAAGTAATCGACGCCCTTCGTGATGCTGTATACATGCCAGCCACCGAGCGAGAGCATCGGCGCAATTGCGACTTTCAGTTCGTATCGGCAAACCCTCCTCGTCGCTGGGCTAGGTCTGTACTTACAGATATTGTGAACGCACAGAAGAAGGAAGAGTCGTTTGTGTACATGGGCACTGGCTTTGGCTTGGATTTTCGCTTGATTGAAGTGAGCACACAGTTTCGGGTAAGTCGCATGATTCATGTTACGAGACTATCTACTGATCTAACTATCTTACTAAATGCCATTATGGCGTATTGGCCTATGTTTCATTCAGAAATTAACGGACCAAGAGGTCGTGCCGGGATATTGCACGAGTATGAAACGTGCGATTTTTTTGGACTACTACCGAACCTTGGCTCCGGATGTCACAAAACTGATGGGCGTGAGATGGCCGGACGTACCATTGAGTGCATTGACCACACTTGAACAGTTGTGTAAAGACCCTCGTAACACAGTGTTTATCGTGAGTGGATGCAATTGCGACCTCCTCACACAAAAGTTTGGTGGGGTCCCAGGCTTGGGGCTCGTAGCAGAACATGGGTATTTTGTCCGACCTGCCGTACTAGGTAATAATGCTCGCATCGGACGCCCGTGGGAAAGACATGGCGACATTATGCAAACAGAGAGAGGTCATCAGCGATGGCGCGTCAAAGCAGAAAAGATCATTCAGCTTTATGTTGACCGGACGAATGGTTCCACGCTAGAAATGCGGAGAAGCGCCGTGCTATTCCGTTACGGCAAGTCCGATTTTGATTTCGGCGCATTGCAGGCAGCTGAGCTAAAGGAACATTTAGAGGGTATTTTCGAGGTGGTGTACATGCTGACAATAAGAGAAGCGCGACTGCAGATCTAACATGATTTTCTGGCTGCACTTAAAAAACAGGGCTGGCCATTGAACATTATTCAAGGCAAAGATTACATTGAAGTGCGACCCGAGGGTGTTGGCAAGGGAAAGATCGTGGAGCATTTGCTGAACAAAATGCGCGTCGATGGGAACCCAATCGATTTTGTTTTATGCATTGGAGATGATGTGGCTGATGAACTCATGTTCGATCAGCTCAAGAAAATGGTTGCACACGAAGAGCTTCCAAGAAGTATGTGTGGCCTTGTTGCGAATTAAGACACCTTCAGTTCTAACGATTCGCATGTATGTTGCAGACAAGGTATTCACATGCACGGTTGGACAAAAACCCTCGAAAGCTGAATTCTTCATTGACGACTACACTGACGTTATCGCACTACTAAAGTCCTTAAAAGTAGTTGCTACGAAGGTAAGTAGCGAGCTGAGAGATTTTGTCACGGGGTCTGATTCCTACGCAACATTTTGTTTGAACAGTCCAACCGTAATTATTCCTTGTCGGATATGCAGTCTTTTGTACAAGACACACGGCCGTTTTTTTTGTCATCGTCGCATGAAGTTTCTAACAATGCGACGTCGGATTCGGTGATGCCAAAGTTTTCAAGTCGCCATGGACTCCAAACGCACCTGTAAGTAAAAAAGTTGGTGGCAAGGTGCAAGTAAAGAAGAACTCATCTTTTGTGATGTACAGGGCACCTGTGATTGAGGACCAAATCGTGTCTACGGACGTCAGTGGACATAGCGGTGGTCGAGGTCTTTCTCCTAACCGCCACAAAAACAGTAGCAAATGGCTGAGCCGCTTGCAACAACTTGGTGTAGTTGCCATCTTGGTCGGACTTCTTCGATGGCGCAGTGGGGTGAAAACCCCTCGCGAAAATAAGCTGCTGATGTATCTCGTGGCTTCACTTGGAATTGCGTACTCCATTCAGCGCGTTCGTTCGAAGCTACGCAAATAACTAGACCATCGATCAAGAAGGGAATGACACGAAATTAAAATGAATTGATACATTCTTGCTCGTTGCAGTGTCCTTTTCCGACAGTCATGCCGTTCTCAGCGCCTCATTTCTTCATATAAGGTGACAACACTTCACATTAGCTACTTGGTTTTTGCCATGGTCGATAAATATGTTTCAAGATTCCAAATGTAGCCATATTCTTGTCAGTAAACTAGTCGTGTCATTCGAATTCGTTTTCAGAGGAAACTAGATGCTACAATCCATTCCATTCATTTGTCAAAAAGATCACTCGAGCAAGAATGAGACGACGTGAAGACGAGGACGAACAACCAAGTCGTCGTACTGCACGATACAAGACATCCCCAAGTCCCGCACGCGATGAGGACGAGGAAGAAGCTATTCGTAACAAACTGCGCGAGTCTGGATGGAAGAAACGCAAAAGTGAGGGCGAGAGCGCGGGAGACGCAGAGACTACTAAGGACACCAAAGAAAAGGCCGAAATGGACGTCCCACGCGGTGTAGACGACCACGAAAGCTTCAGGGTGTCACGCAGCTCACGGCGCTCACGATCCCTGCGTCGGCGCGAGCGGGAACATCGTGGTTCGCGCAAAAAGTCGTCGGGCAGTCGACGCCGATCGCCGTCGCGTTCGCGTTCGATTGCGTCTCATTCCCGGTCGCGATCTCGATCGCATTCTCGATCAACAGGTCGACGTCGACGTCATCACTCGTCGTCCTTGAGAAAGCGGTGCTCAGTATCGAGAAATCGAGACGGGAAAAAGGTGACAATGACGTTAATACGTGACGAAGAAAAGAAGGAAAAGGAGGACTTTAAAGTGGAAAAAATATGTAAAGAAGAGGAGGAGGAAGACAAGATGAGGAAAATTATGGAGAAGGAAAGTGGGAAGAAACAAGAGATGGAAGAGAAGGAGTACGAAAAGAAGGAACGTCGTAGAGTTTCCTCATTGAAAAAGAGCAGTCGACGCTCACGTTCGGGGTCGCCTCGCTCGCCGTCGAAATCTTCTCGTCGTCGTCGTCGACGCAATTCGTCGTATTCACGTTCGCGCTCTCCGCCACGGAGTCGTCGTGCTCGACGTGGTGGCTCTCGCTCACGCTCTACGACGAGAGACAGACGTTCACGTGGTCGTAACCGTGATCGTCGTAGCCGACGTAGAGGACGTAGTTACAGTCGTAGCCGTAGTCCAAGTTATAGTCGTGGCCGTGGACGCTTGGAACGTTCGAGCTCACGCGACCACCAACCACGTCGTGATGCGAACAGCTCGCCGGAAGCGCATCAACATCCTCCTGTTACCACAGATATTGCCCCTGCTTGTATTGGAACTGCCCCTCCTGCCCCAAGCACGGGCGTCAATCCAACTATCACACAGCTAATGGCCCAGTATCCGACCATGAGTTTGCAGGACATTATCGCCAAGATGCAGGCATCGAACGTGACGATGGCAGCCGCAGTAGCTCAGAAACCAGCGCGTGAATTGTACGTTGGCAATTTGCCTCCTAACGTGACGGGCCCGCAGCTTCAGGAGTTCCTGAGTACCATCATTCAACAGGTGGGGCTCACGACACAGCCTGGAAATCCCATTGTTAACACGTGGATTTCCACGGATGGCCATTTTGCTTTCTGCGAAATGCGCTCTGTCGAGGAATGCAACTTGGCGCTGCTACTAAACCAGTTGTCGCTTCTGGGCCAGCCACTAAAGTTCGGCCGACCACGCAGTTTCATGGGTCCGCCTCAACCTATGCCTCAGATTTTGGCGCGTACGCAGACCGCCCTTACAAATTTGGGCTGCACACCGAATCCGGCCTGGTTTGCGCAGCCTTCTATTTCGAGCATTACGGAGGCAACAGCAGATTTGTCGGCTCTATCAGGATCAACCACGGCTGTGGTTTCGAATTTTAAACCTGCCGTCACTGCTACAGCGATTAATGCCGGTTTGCATCACCTCATCATGTCCAATATTCCAGTTGTGTTAGCGGAGGACCAAGTGAAGGAGCTGGTGGAGCCGTTTGGGGCGCTCAGAAGCTTTACGTTGGTCAAGGACGCTGCTACCGGCGCCTCCATGGGTAGTGCTCTGTTTGAATATGCGGACCAGGACGTCGCTGCGCAAGCAGTGGAAGGCTTAAACGGACTAAGCATTGGTGGCATTCTTTTATCGGTTCAGCGCCAGCCTCTCGCTAGTGAAGCAGCGCTTGGACTTTTGCCGAGAGCGGTCCCTAGTCCTGAGGACCAGCCCAGTGCTGTTCTAAAAATGGTAAGGTTTTCTCTGTTCTGTAGAGCCGAGTTGTGTTAACTCTGTGTCTTGCCTAGGCGAATATGGTTTCTGTGGATGAATTGAGGGATGACGAAGAATATGCGGATCTTGCTGAAGACGTAGAGGAGGAATGCAAGCGCTTTGGAAATGTAACGGGTTTAGAGATCCCGCGTCCGAAGGTTTGTCGAGTACTGCTGTGTGATAGAAAGTAAACCAGCTGGATGATATACTAATCCCTTTTGCATTGCTCATGGACGTATAGACCGGAGAGGAAATCCCTGGCTTAGGCTGTATCTACGTTTGCTTCGGGAAGGAAGAAGATGCAGCCTCCGCCTTAAAGGTACAAAATCGTTGCTCATGCTGTTTTTGCCTTATGAGTCTTGGTTCTCAGTAGCTGTGCAATCTTACAATAGGCATTGAATGGACGCAAGTTTGGCGGAAACATCGTCAAAGTGACCTACTTTCCAGGCAACAAGTTTGAGAAGCGCGAGTTCTCTTGAGCGCTTTGATGACGAAGAATCGAAGACGCAGACGAACAACTTAGGTCCATTCTTTTCTTTACGTGCGCCAAGAAGTTGCGGTGTCGGACTACAACGGATGGGCGGTTTGAACTGCAATGAGCATGCAGAAGGTTTGTACGGTGAACGTCAAAGGACGTTTGCGCGCAACGGCCTCAGCTAACCGAAACGTGCTGCCGCGATGTGTAGATCGAATCCAATGAACTTGGCCTTCAATGTTGTGTGCGCGAGAGCTTGCTTTTGTTGGGAAGCTGCCTAATGTGTGTGTATATGTTATTACTGATTTGCTATTAGAGGCTTGCAATCAAAGCAAAAACAACTGAGAGAACAGGCTGTACCGACACTCAGAGAATGAACACTTATCATGCACGCACAAACGTTGCGCCATGGACAAGTACAGAATGGAAAGTAGAATATATGTGCGCAAGAAGCCGGCCAGGTGCGTCATTATTTGCTAAGAATGTATCGCATGAACCTTTATGGCACCAGAATAGACAAAGAGCACGATGAGCTGGTAAGCGGCTGATTGCCTTGAGCATCAATCGGACGGTCCAAGGAACGTCTTAAGTCCGCCAGTTTCTCCACAGTCGCAAGTGGTTAAGTTGTCAAGGAACTTATGCGAAGGTGAAGCCCAACAAAGGCAGATATATGATAACAGCTACCTTAATCCTTTTACTTATGGATACGCTACCACATCAAAAACCACCGTTTGGAGCTTTATATAGAGAAGCGTTTTAGTGCTTCTACATTTACTGCTGCTACTGCTGCTGCTGGTGCTTGACGACGACAGGTTCGGCATTGTGGCCTGCTGTTGGCTAATCCGACATTGCCGGCGTCGCACAGGAGCTTCCAAAACAGCGGCCACATGCTCAAACTGTGATAGAAGTCGCTGTGTTGACCCCGTTGGCCGGCCACGTGTCTGAACTTGCATAGGATTGCGAATACCAGCCTCTGGGACAGCCAGGGCATAGTCAAGCAGCACATGTTTGCGATGGTTTTGGGTATTGCCGTATTTGTCTGCAATCCTCTTCAATGCCATATTAATTCCAACTTGTGCAGCCTCAACATGCATCTGCGGTGGCTGTACCAGCCACCAATGCCGATCAAAATCATTAACCGATAGTGGTATCACTCGACTGCAAAACTACCATCGTGGATTTCAACATGCCTAAATTGCTGTCAGTCACAGTCATAGGCAGTTCGATTAAAGCATACAAACCTCGACAATTTCTATCTTCACCAAGCCGCTAATGATACTGCCAATAAGCTGCACTCAGACCTGCTACCGATATCTTCCCCCTCACTTCTGAAAACATTGGTTCAAAGTGCATATGGACATGGCACGCTGCTTTGCATTTTGCTGCATAATAACAGCAAGCTGACCTTCACCATGCAAGGCGAATCGCTGAATCCACCACCTGCAAAAAAATAACCAATACAAGAGCACAATCAATCAACACCTTACCTGTTGAACAGATATCAGTTTCTTGAAAGCGGCATCGCCACACACAATGTTGTAACTGGCCATAATGGCATTTATTGCGTAGGAAAAACAGCAACAAACCTTTCCTGGTACACAAGCCAAGTCATCTTAAGGTAGTGCATCGACACGACAGGAAATGCAACATGCATTGATACAAGTTTGGTCGCGTAATCTACCATGGTTGTGGCAGTCACAAGCCCGTCCAATCTACGACAAAATCTTGCCAGGCGTCTAGTGTTTGAAAGCTGTCCTCTGCTTGACAAAAATGTTTTGCTGATATGCCAGCGGCAGAGCAAGCAAGATGCAGCAGAGAACGTCTGTGCGAGCGTGTTCATCAGCGCAAGCTTTCGATCCGTGACAAAAGTGTAGAAAACGAAGAACGCATGACAAAAAAGGCTTTACTTCCAGACGCGTGTCAGACGCGTTTCGACCCTGAGTGGCTTACCGATCGTAGAGTGATCCAGCAGCGGTCTTTGCCGCTGCCACACGTTTACCAATGCATTAAACATTATAGAACTACCTCGTGTAGCTACCTAGCAGACTGCACCGGCGTACATCTAGTACCTAGCTAGATACAAAGAGTAACTTTCCAACAAACAGTGATGTTTAGCTCGCACCTGGAACACTTCTCTGGATTGGCACAATGCCCACAAGTAGTCCACCACAGTCTCATTTTGCATGAAACAGTATGTAAAGATAAATGTGTTATTTGTTGCTGAGACGTTAAGACGCCAACGATATGGAGGAGAGGGATTCCATACCTGTTGGTCTTATATGTCGCGTCAATAAGCCATACTGGACAGCTGCAAATTTCCTGTTGCAAATGGTGAGATAATCAGCGGGTGAGTGAGCTGCAATAACCCCCCCTTTTTAAATCTGCACGGGTACGAAAAACAGGTTACAACTTTACTCAGTCAAACTGTCACACATTATGCCAGCGGTTTACGTCCACCAGCCACGAACGAGTCGTCTACTCTCCACGAACTGTCAACATCTTCAAAACCCGCTCTTTTGAGTGCTTGGAGCTGCTGGAACATGCCCAATTGTCCCACATGGTCTGCAAAAACGACGTGTCCTCCAGGACGCAATGCACGCCACGTTGCTCGAAAGAGAAAGTGATATTGATTTTCCACATCCAGCTCCTCCTCGTCTCGTGCCTGTGCAAAGTGTGAAGGCTTCTCCACTAGCACATGGAAGGCCAAACAGGCCACTACCAAGTCCACAGACTCTTGAGAGCAAAATTGTATCGAGTCACTCGGTGTCAACGTCATCACATGAGTAACAATTTTCTGTGGCTCGAGACGCTGACGCGCCACTGTCAACCGCTGCGTCGACGCGTCAATTAGAGTTACTTTGGCTGTCGGATACGCCGCCAACACAGCTGCTGAGACACGACCAGTTCCTGCACAGAGATCCAGCACCTGTTTGCCACCACATGGAGGTAACGAAAGTACCAGCTGTTGAAGCATCGTACGAGCCTGCGGGAGACGTCTCTCGAGCTGCAAGTCGTACCAATAAAGATCATCCCAGAAACCTCCCTTTTGACGCGTCAAGTTCTTGAGCCAAGAGTCTTCAGAACTCATCGTATTGAGCTGTTCTCCGCTTAGTTTAACCAAGTAAGAAAAGATGTGGAATCGTCCGAGTTGTGACGTGGCGTTATGATGTGTTGCTCTGGCGTAGATTTTTGCTATTTCAACATGTTTTCCCACAGGTGTCTTCAATCATTTTCATATCACGGAAATATCGAGCCTTCCTTTTTATATATTCGTACAGTACCTGTTACAATCATTACTTATAAGCCCGTTCAACAAATAGATTTCAGATCGCCCTATTTCGGTATTCTTCCATTATGATTAAAGACACATTGGCCTGGAAAGCTCTGACCGAGCACGCCACCGAGATAAAGGCGACACACTTGCGAGAACTCTTAACCGATGACGCTCGCAATGCCGCCATGCGCACGGAACAGGAGGGTATTTACCTTGATTTTTCTCGCCAGAATGCAACGACCAAGACGCTGGACTTGCTGGTCGAGTTGGCCGAAGCCGCTGAACTCCAAAAGAAGCTGCAGGCGATCGCCTCAGGTGAGCATGTGAACGCCACAGAGGATCGTGCTGTAATGCATATGGCATTACGTGTTCCAAAGTCGCAGAAGATTGTCGTTGATGGCCATGACATCGTGCCTGACATCCACGAGGTGTTGGAGTCGATCCGGTCTTTCTCTGATAAAGTACGAGCTGGATCGTTTGTTGGTGCTACTGGAAAGAAGCTCAAGAATGCCATTTCTGTGGGCATTGGTGGCAGTTATCTCGGTCCCGAGTTTGTATTTGAGGCGTTGCGTCACGATCCCGTGGCCAAAGCTGCTGCTGAGGGCCGTAATCTTCGCTTTCTAGCTAACGTCGACCCTGTGGATGTGGCTCGTGCTACTAGTGGTTTGAATCCTGAAGAGACTCTTGTGGTAGTCGTGTCCAAGACGTTTACCACTGCCGAGACAATGCTGAATGCGCGCACGCTTCGCAAATGGATTGTAGATGACCTGACTAAGAAGGGCAGCACCAAGGATGATGCCGTGGCTAAGCACGTGATAGCGGCCAGCTCGGCAGTGCCGCTAGTGCAGGAGTTTGGCATAGACCGCGCCAACATTTTTGGGTTTTGGGACTGGGTGGGTGGCCGCTACAGCGTCACAAGCGCTGTGGGTATCTTGCCTCTGGCACTGCAATACGGATTCGACGTGACGGAACAGTTTTTGGCTGGTGCCCACGCGATGGACAAGCATCTATTGGAGGCTCCGTTGCGCAGTAATCTGCCGGTGCTCATGGGTCTGCTGGGCGTGTGGAACTCGTCGTTCCTCGGCCATAGCTCACGTGCTCTGTTGCCGTACTCGCAGGCATTGCAGCGTTTTGCTGCACACATTCAGCAGGTGGACATGGAGAGCAATGGCAAGCGCGTGAGCATGGAGGGCGTAGACCTCCCGTTTCAGGCTGGAGAGGTGAACTTTGGTGAACCCGGGACAAACGGTCAGCACAGCTTCTACCAGCTTATTCACCAGGGCCGAGTTGTGCCTTGTGACTTCCTTGGCTTCTGTGAGTCGCAGAACCCCGTGAAACTTGCGGGTGAGCCCGTGTCTAACCACGACGAGCTCATGTCAAACTTTTTTGCGCAGCCGGATGCTTTGGCGCGTGGCAAGTCGCTCGAGGACCTCGAGGCCGAGAATGTGCCCGAGCACCTGCGCAATCACAAGCTTTTCCCGGGCAATCGCCCATCCATCTCGCTGCTTTTCAAGAAGCTGGATGCGTTCTCGGCCGGCCAGCTGCTGGCACTGTACGAGCATCGTACGGTGGTGCAGGGGTCTATCTGGGGTATCAACAGCTTTGATCAATGGGGCGTGGAGCTCGGTAAGGTGCTCGCGAAGCAGGTGCGCGCGCAGCTCAACGCCTCACGAACGGACAAGAGTTCCGTCAAGGGCTTTAACAGTGCCACCACGAGCATGCTCGAGGCTTACTTGGCATACAAAGCTTAGGCTTGTCGTTATACGAGTAGTCGTCTGTTGTCTAAGCTACATGTAGCAGATAATTGTAACCCTGTGTGTGGGTTCTGCAATACTATAGCAGAGTATCAGATGATATCGAGGTTACGTTAATAAACATCCTCTATTAAGCAGTGGTTTCATCGTACGCGATCGTACGGTTGGTCAAAAATCAAGTTGGAACAATCGGATTGGTTAGAAACGATGATAGCAAAAATACGCTCTTATAGTATCAAAAAAAGCGCAAGGAAGAGACGGCAGAAGCCAATTGAACCAAGAGATCCTCAAGCAGATGGCTCCATCCACATATCGAGTAACCGACGCCACGACCAGCACAAGAGTTTCACGACCTCCACGTCCTGCGTCCCTTCCTGGATCGGAGCTTGGATCTTTTATCTGGGATCAATCCAACGACGCTATATCTGGGCGATTCTCGCCCAAAAAGACGAGCAGTAGCAATAAAAAGCAGCATGTTTTCGCTTCTCCATTACAATACTGCAAGTGGAATGCGTTCCGATGCACGCAACTGGTGCTATGGCGTCGTCGCTACTTTGAAGGCATTTTACGCTGGGAGGCAGCACTGCGGATGACGTTTGTGGAGTTTCCAACACTGTTGTTCAAGCGATTCGACAGTGCACGTACGATCGTGTCGTTCTTCTTTGTGTATGTGATGCTACAAGCATTAGCGATCCTTTGGGGCTTCTTATTTAACGTCGGAGCTGTGTTGGGTGAAAATACGAGCACAATCGTTACGATGCCATTCATACAAGCATTCTGCGTGCTTGTGGTGTACGTGTCGGTGATGGGCATTGTTTTGTCGTTCGGACGTGCGACGTGGATTCTCACGTGGCAATCACTGCAAAACTTTCCTCTTATTCGACGTATCATTGCTTGCGAATGCAGTCCACAAGCGGTGATTTTCACCGTGGCCATGCCCATGCTGATCATCCTACCTAGTTTGATAATGGTGCCTTCACATTGCACTAACACAGTACTGAAGGAATCGTCAACGCTTGTTCACGCCATGTGCGAAGAGTCCTACTTGAAGCTCTTGACGGACAAGCACCCGGTGTTTCAACGTGCGCTGCGTATATCTACTGCGATTGCCATCTGTCAATTCATTCAGCTTTGTTTGGAGATTCTACCACGGTGGCGTTCAGCGCTTGCAGGACTCAGCACCGTAAAAACTTTTGTTCTAGGCGGATGGTTGCTGGGAATGAACTTTTTGGGTGGGTTATGGACTGTTGAATGGAGTGCGCGGCACTTTGATTTAAAGATCACGCCGTTGAGCGACCTCACAAACTACCAGTGGGAGATTTTTGGCATGGCTTTGCTCGTAGGATGGATCATTTGGTTCTTGGTGATTACGTGTTTTACATATCCTAACGTGAGCGAGTGTGATTCAAACAAAAAGGCACTCTCGGGTTTCTTTGAGCGGCTTAAATTCACTTTTGTCTTCGGTCAGGGCATTGTTTTTTTTCGAGCTTGCGTGCATCCGAACATGGGATTTGTGCACGCTCAGCTGGAGCTTACCATTATCAACTTATTGCTACCGTCGATTTACGTGGTATCGCTCATCTGTCTTCGAATGGTAAGCCTGCTAAGCGCCCGTGCGGTGCTCCTCGCCGGCCCTTTGGCACTTGGGATCGCTACAATTATTTTCGTTGGTTCTAAGATGACAGAGAAGCCCCACGCTTTTGTTGTGGTGAGTCTGTTCTTCTTTGACCGCTTTCTGCGCTCAGAGACGGCTTCGTCTTTGAGCGGAATGGGTCAATCTCTCCAGCAAATGCTGCAAGAAACATCATTTGACAAAAAACACCCACTGTTGGGCCACAGTGCAGCCAAGAAATTTGTGTACATTGCGATTGCTATCCTACTGCTATTCGTAGGTGCGCTTTCGGGGTTCAGTGTCCTCTCAGTTCTTCAGAAGAGCGCGAAGTGGTTCCCAGATGCCACGTCTGTGGAGTATAAAAACAACTCGATCCACATACATCATACGGGAGTTGTAAAGCTGCATCTTGGTCTTGCAAACAAGACAAATCCAGCAATTACGGTGGACGACCCCCTTTACGCAAGTTGCTCCAATCGCTGGAACGGACTAAGCTTGATTGATTTAGCTTTCTTTGCAGAAGCGGCATACTTTAACCCTTTGTCAAATGACACTGCGGAATTCATGTCGACCATTTTTGACAATGAGCTGGGAGCTGTCCATATTTATCTGCCTGAATTGAACACCAAAACTGGATCCAAACTAGACTTTTTTGAAGCACAGATCCCAAAGCTCAACACAAGTGTCATTTCTGTGCGAGGTACTGATATTTGGAGATTCACAGATTTTATCGAGGATGTAAAAATGTTTTTCGAACCCGTGGTCTTTTCAGTGCTGTCGTCGATCTTCCCGACGATCCGTATTTGGCCTGACGTGACATTCTCCACTTTGATTGAGCTGTACAGTGAGATGATTGGATTGTTTGGTTTGCAACATGAGTCGTGGTATTATCAAGAGCTTCTGGACTACGTCACCTCTCTCACGGATCGAAAGGTGGTGCTGACAGGCCATTCGATGGGCGGGGGCATTGCCCGACTTGTTGGCTCCATTGTCGGTACGACCTCCGTAACCTTTTCGCCACCTGGATTCGTTCAGAGCTACAGTAAACTGGTCCACCACATTGGCGGAACATCAATGAAGGTCGACCGAGCAAGTCTGCATCACCGTAACGTTGCTGTGGTGCCCGAATATGATCCGATTACTATGATCGACGCCCAAGCTGGTATGATTCAGAAGATCTCGTGTGATACACCGCATCTATCAATGCAATTGTCCTGCCACATGCTTGAAGGAACAATCTGTAATTTAATGGAGCACTGCGGGTCTGCTCGAGGTCGAATTTCATCGTGTCTATTCGAGCACAATATTGCCGGAGCTACAGAAGATATGCTCCCTAGAGTACTTCCAATCATATCCAAGCCTGAGATTTATGTGTTAACGGCGGTGACAGTATCGATTGCTCTCTCGATGCTACTTCGTCGTCATCGTCGCAAAGTGCGGACGCCGCTATCGTCATCATCTCGTCATAGCAGAAAAAAAAGCGTATCTCCGGCACGTTCTCCACAGAGCTCAGGACGCGGCCGGGCGCCTCATCCGTCACTATATCTCCGACGTAAGTCTATTATTTAGTTTAAATTCAAAACATCCGAATTATCCTCTTTTTTCTGGACTATTTTACTTTTTACACTTCGACTCTTACCTATTCGTTTTTTTGTCAATAATATTTTCAACCCGTGGGTTATGCAGCTCGACCCACGGGCTCTTGCAGGGCCTCGGCCAAGTGGCATTACGTAGATACGCTCTCAGTTGAGTCGAGGAACATGAATGATCCATTGGAATGGTACTATGAGATCCCCGTCGTTTCGCGTCTGTACCTGACCGGCTCTTTCTTGACAACCACGGCTTGTGCATTGGATCTGGTGTCGCCCTTTTCGCTCTATTTTAACTTTAACCTCATTTTCTTGAAAGGCCAAGTACGTCTTGTCGGTCACTGCATATGACTGACCTGTAAGAATGAATATCACTGACTGACTTGTGCTGATAATGGTGTGTCTTTTTGTATGGAATTGCAACAACAGGTGTGGCGACTTGTGACAAACTTTCTCTTCTTTGGACTCTTTAGTCTGGATTTCCTGTTTCACATGTACTTCGTGTATGTTGTAACTTGAGAGATGGCTACATTTTGGTGGTGGAATTTGTTTTTGCAGTACGGTAAGAATGTATTTACGCTGCTGCTTTATGCTTGCAGTGTCCGCTATTGCAGATTATTAGAAGAAGGATCTTTCCGCGGTCGGACAGCGGACTTTGTGTACATGCTGCTACTGGGAGCTCTAGTAATGATTGTACGTTCATGTTTGGCGTAGCTTAGTAGTCGGTAGCAATATGCTGGTGTTACTGATGTGATATGAATTGTATTGGTTGTATTTTTGACACTGGAGCAGTTAGTTGCACCGTTCGTAAACATTCATTTTCTTGGCTCGTCGTTGACGTTTATGATGGTGTATCTATGGGGTCGACGTAACGAGCACGTGCGAATGAGCTTCCTTGGTCTGTTCCCGTTCACGGCACCGTATTTGCCATGGGTGCTCTTTTCCTTTTCGATTTTGCTGGGAAATAGCGCGACGACAGATTTAATGGGCATCATTGTTGGACATATCTACTATTTCCTAGAAGGTAAGCAAAAGTGCGATACAATTGGTGATAAAGGTGGTGTTGACGCTATGATTATGATAATAGATGTATACCCCAAGATTGCCAGCATTCGAAGCTGGAAAACCCAGCGACCGCTTGCGACTCCACGCATCATGTAAGCTAATTCTTGCTGCAAGTGCTCATGTAGCTTTTAGAATATTGCTATACTCACAGCTTTTACTTTTCAATTTGGGTAACCTTTGAACAGCTGCTACTTGTTGGATACACGCCCTGTTGTCGTAGATGGTGAACAAGTGATCAATGACTTGGGTGCATACGACAATGATCATCCTCACATGGAGTAAGCATTCGTCGCTTGAAACAAGAATAACTGGAGACAGAGCGCTTAATGTTCAAGATGGCAATGCAAATACTTTCTTTTGCTTGACAATTGTTTGAAGCGGACCGTTCAGTCCGTACTCATTTCGTCATTTTGTTACCACGCTTCCAGTGCCACGTCGTGCTTAGTGTTGTAGCAGCTGAGCTTTAGGAGGTGTCATCATTTGTGGCACTGGTCACCGCTACGATATACAAGGATAGAAACGCTCTTATCATTGAAACGCGTTTGTGTAGGTGGCACTAGGTCATCCAATGCCACTCGGATCAGCATGACAACCACGCACGCATCTTCTACGTAAAGTTCCTCACTATCCTCAATCGAATATTCAAACATTGCACCAGCATCAATTCATCATTGCCTTTTGAGGCGCCTTTTTAGTCTCTGGTTGTGAGAACAAGACGACCCCGACGACGAAATAACCGATCAACACGTAGCTCTTACTGACTTGTGAGCTGCGACATATATGACTTTCGAATGCATCCTAAGTTCCCTACCTGCATTCAAAAGTCGTGTGTCGCTGATTGCGCGCGACAAAATACAAGAAAACATCCCGTCATGTGTCGGTATTTGTGCTTGATTATAGAGGCTTTAATCTGAACAGTGGGCGTTATCGATGAGCTCACGAGACGCGTGATCTTCGCCGCGTGTCACAATTAACTGCAATTAAACCTTGAGACTCAAGAAAATACATGCTACAGCGCAAGAATAACCACAGCAACATGAGAATCGTGTGATTTCAACTGCACGACACAGTGGTAGCTAGCCATTAATTTGAGATAAAACATTAGGTTTGCCGTATCGGTTCCCCGTCATTCAGGCCTCCAATGTGTCAAGAACTTGTCAAACATGAAACTTCGATTCTGGAGTCGCTTTTTTATCAAAAGACATCATAATACTTTGATATTGGTGCAAGCTGGTTTGGAATATCATTCGAAATAATTCCTAGTTATCTGGTTGTACAGGTCTTACCTACAACAGAGGGGTGGCAACGTTACATAACATTGGCATTACGCTAGTTGTCAATGTGAATATTATCTTAGCGGATAATATTGTCGTTGTATCTCGGGCCCAATGAAGGATGGACGCGTGCAATGAGCAGCGGGCAGTTAGACAGCATACATAATCGTAGTCACATATAGTTGAAGTAAGTTTCAAATGATTTATATTAAGAAGAATTTAATTCTTTTTAATATTGAATTCTTTTTTCCTACAACTAAGCGTGTCCGTTTAAATGTATTGCTTCCTCTGCCGCACCAGTGTACCTGAGGCATCGAGTATAGTCAGAGGGTACCCCGCAACAACGTCCGCATGCTGGAACGTCACTCGGTATATGCGGACTCGTTGTCGGAGTCGTCACGGATTAGCTATTCCTGGACCACCCTGGATGACCCTAGCGGCGTCGCGTCTTCTTGCACTGTTTGGTAGTACTTAAGCTTTTCTCGTCAAGAGGTTCGCCCTTTCTCCGCGTGAACGACTGCATTCCGCCGCTGCGTACCACATTTCTTCAGCCACACACAGCTTTGCTGCGCCACCGCCTTACCAACTTCCGCTGATATAAGTTCGTCGAGCAACTCTGCTAGGACTCGCATGAGCTGCGCTACTACATCACTGGGCGCTTCCCGTCTGACATTGTTGGGCTACTACGTGGTGCCATAGGTGCAGCCGTATCCGCTGATGGTCCGAAGGAACTTGTGGTTCTTTGACTGATACCCACTGTACGTCAATCGGCCAGATTGCGGCACGTAGAATCGGTCGATTTGACTTGCCGTGTCGGGTCCCCAGTACGTGAAAAGTCCGTAGACCTCGTTGCCATCTTCCTTTGGGTCCATGAGAGCGCAGGCGTCCTCCAGGTCAAGCAGTTAAGCTAGGTCCTGGAGCGCCGCGCTCTCTTGTCTCCCCTTTGGTGTTCGGTGCGTAGACATTTACAAACCGGTAGTCTCCGAGTTTGACCACGATGATCCTGTTCGTCCAGGTCCCGGTCTACTGGACTTTACCGAGTCTGCTATTGTGGGGTCAATAGTTTTGCGCTAGCAATTGTCATGGCTCATCTGTTGTTGCAGTTGCGGGCTGTGCACGATCTCTTCTTTCAGAAGTGATTCAGAAGATTCGAACAAGGGTTGGCTAACTTCTTGCATATTGACGTAGTTTGATAAGTCGAATTTACTTTGAATGGTACCATCAAGTAAACAAGTCTTCACTCAAGCCTTCTGCCTTATATTAAAAGCGGCTTCTGGCCGACCACTGGACGGAAGAACGTTGCGTATGTCACGACGTACAAGGTCTCTCAAAACTTGCTCCAGAATTGGGTGTTGTCCACGATGTAAGCAGTTGTCATCCAAGTCCATTTATTCAGGACTGGATGTAAACGGCGCAGTGTGAGCCGACGAAATTAATTCACATGGTGCAGAGGTTTTTTGAAACGTTGTTAAGCGTGTAGGTGAACGGCTTTCTGGCGGTGGGATGCTTAGATGCGTGGTTAGTAGCATACGAGGAGCCGATAGTATATAGGGCAGCCAAGGTGTGGTTCAGCGACGGAAAGAAGAAGGAACAACAGTGGATGCCCATGGGCGTCACAAATATTTGCAATCGACACAACTCGCAGGAACGGCGAAACAGATAAGGAGATACCTCGTATGTTGCGGAGGTTAGAAATTCCGAAGTTCCGGGGGCTTCCTGGAAGAGACTGGAGCGAAATGACTTGCACCTTGAAGAAGAAACCTGTGACAGAACGATAACTGGCTTGGCTAGTCATGTCACCAATGAAGAGGAAGCAACCCACCTCGCGACTACATGGACGGAACACTTTACTGAACGCTCTAACAATTGTGATAAACAAGAGCCAATACTACACCATCGTTTTCCAACTGCAGTTTCCAGCAGTTTTCACGAGCTCATTGACAAGAATTGAGTAACTGCTTTTTCGGTGTTGTCGTGACCGCCTTACTGTGGATTCCGGCGTCGTGATTAGGTAGACCGACGCGGATGGCAACACAACGTTTAGAAGTAGTGCATCAAAGGAAAAATTCTTGCCGGCACGGCAGATAGATACACGGCCATTTTCTGCTTGGGTAGAACTGTCCGTGCGACGCAATACGTCTACCCTCGTATCTTAGCGTCTTGACATTAATAATTTACTGCACATCATGTTCTTCAGATATGTCATGGTTCCGCTCGCGAATCTGTCACACAATAAATCACCATATCAAAACTGTTGTCAACACCATGTCCGACACCATTCAACATCATCGTTAGCATCCTTGAGAAATATAACGCCGTTGTGAATTGGAAATCCGTTCATATCGCAAGCAGAAGATGCGTGCTTTGCATTCTGTAAAGCAAATGATGTCGCACTTTCAATTCTTGTTCAAAGCCCGTCAAAGCAGGTGTGATTGCAATGGTATGAATAAAGAAGCACCGATTAGGCCACAGCAAAAGATCACAGTAACCACAAACTACATACGTTTTCGCTTTTCCTTGGAGCATGTGCCAGCAAATATTTGCTTCGCTTAAAGAATGTCAACTTTTGGACTTGGTGCACACGGTCGTCATGGGTCCAATGCAGACCAGAACGCCCGGTGAATGCATACACGCGGTACGTTCATCGATAATGTTCTCGCCATGTGATTGTGTACTTCATGAAGGTGAAGTCAGAAGTGCTGTAGCTCAAGATCGACAAAAAGCACCGATAAGCGCAACGGGCAAGACGATTAATTGCTTGTGCTCGACAATGGCCAGATTTGACAGCCCATGAAATACCTTATCCGCAGCGGTATCAAGCACGAGGATATGGTGCCGTATATGCCTCAGCAAATTTGACTTGCTGAGCGGATGAATAGAAGCCTCGTAAAGATGGCTTGTTTGCATGCTTTACTACGAATATCGAGAAGAAGTGGCGGGCTCAAGCTGCTAACACAGCATCAACGTGATCTAAATTCTGTGACGGTTAGCCGCCAACAAGATTATTTCCAATACCGCAGTTTAACAACGTAAAATTGTTTGGCTTACTCGACCACGCACACATCAAGAAATAAGAAACGCCGTAAGCTCAATGATAATGTATTCAAGTGGCACGTATAAAAGGCTATTGCGTCCCTCAACGTGTCAGTCGGAAAGGGCTCCGCCAAGTTCATGGAGACGACCAAGCAAGAGCACCTGGTGGGACAATCCAACGTCGACGAATTGACTGCTAAGTGTCTTTCGAAGGTGAGAACATATCAATGGATCCGATGCAAGTCATTCCGACTATTGTTGAAGGTCGGTCGATGATTGTAAACCAAAAAATAGCTAGAGGCGACATAAATACTACTCTAGACGGTCTTACACGTTCACCAAGTCTCACCCGCTGCCATTAACGGAACCTGCGAGTGCCTTCGTGTCTGCGGCACCTGCAGCAGCAGCAGCAGTGAATGCCGATCGTTCTCCGGACTATTCTCTGTGAACTCTCTTCGCAACGTTGTGTTGGCGCTGGCGTCCGGTGTTTTTTTCCAAATCACAACAGAAGCATCCGGTATGTAGTTATTTGAGACTGCTCGTCTTAGCAACGTGGGCATCCCCATAACAAAACGTGAGGCAGAGTTGACTGCCGACTTTTGAGCCTTTGACTCCTCGTTGCTTTCAGCCTCCTCTTCGCTGTTGCTCTGAGTGTTACTGCTGTTACTATTGCTGCGGTTGATTTGAGCTTCAGGTGAATCGAACGAGCAGTTGGATGCTGGTTTCGAGGACGCTTTTTCCTTCGAGCCAGTCCTTATACACATAAGCGACGGAATACCAAACACCCGAGGTACCGCCTTCGATTCTTCGAACGACTCGGAACTTGAACTTGACAATGACGGGACGGTAGTACATGTCGGACCCCCATCAACCACATGAGCTTTGTTGTCGGTGTCCGTACAGTTTATAGTGGAACGCTTCAACGCCGTTGGTAGCTTTGTGACAGTCGAAAGGTTTGACTTGATCCTGGAGGCAGTAGACGCTGCTGCAGTCGATGAAGCCCTTGCTGGGAGTCGCAGCGAAGGTGTCGAAAACGTGCATCTCTTGGTCATTGGGGCCGTTGCGTCCTATATCGCCTGATTTTGTTGGAGGTCAGACTGGTGACTTTGGCACTGAGGTGAAGACTCCAACGGGCGTCGAATTCGTCGTTACCGATTTCGTCTTACTGATGTAACTTCGTCTATCGCATTGATGCTGGTCTCTGTAACTTGCCCTTCCTGCATATCTTCCTCTTTTTCCCGGCCCTCGACGCTAGAAATTGTGAGGAATCATTACTGCACCTGTCTGTTGTTTCAAACAATACCACTGGTTGCAGTGTTACATTCAAGTACAAGCTGGTATAGAGATGAATTGTTGTGTGCTTGTACCTGCTGCTCGAGCATGCAGCCTCCCATCTATATCGTGTCCAGTATCCAACTTCAACACTAGTATCTGTTCAGCAGCATGTCACCACAGGGCCATGTTTACAGGCATGCTTACGGTATATTACAACGCAATCACGCTAAAATCACGTTGTTGTTAAACGAGTCTCATGCAACTGACATCAGGTCAACATCACCGATTGAGGTATCGACGGCGCCAAAAGGGATTCCAGAGCTCAGACGACACGCCATGTGATGCGTTGCAAAGCAAAACACGTACCAATGTTACGTCGCCATCTGTCGGTTGCATTTCACATATAGGGCTCTCCATGCCAAGACAATTTCTGGCCTACTACCTTGAGGCTACAAATGAAGACACCGCCCTACTTGGCGTCAGAACAGCCCGCTGTCTCACCAATACAAACCCATTGACGAATCGTGAACGGTGGGTGCTCCTGCTCATACCATTCACGTATTACTCGATAAATTTCCCACAACTTTATAACCAAATCCTCGGGCTATATCTACTAGCTACAATACATGCAAGCCCGTTGACGATCTGCTGCAGAGCATGCCGCAGTGCGACCCCTGCAAGCGATTGAGCGAGGTCGATGTCATGTAGCAGCATGCGCGATTCGGGTCGTTGGCTGGAATATTCTTTCGTTCAGCGAGTTGCAACCCCACTGATAACTTGGCAGACGACACAGCCACCTTCAACGACCACCCGAAAAGGCTCTGCTGCTAGACTCTGACGTGTCCCGCCATCTTCTAATTGATAATTTCTATAGCTAGCAACAGTACACACCGCTTCAAGTGTTGAAGCGCAAGGTGGTAATCATATTTACAAGTTTTGACCCAAATCGATCGCTAGCATCCAGTATGCCCTTTAGCTCTCCATACGTATAGTCGCTTGCATGGCAGTCCCCAATGGATACGACCAGCTGTCAACCATAGAACTTGGCTGATGTGACGAGGTGGTTTAGATTTCCCAAGAACCTAATCGAGAACCCCAGGATGCTGAAGTGCAGCCATCTGAGCTTCAAGTTGGGGGCTTATGTTTTTACTACCCTGCTTCTTGATCGACTTCGTACAAAAGGCTTGAGCGCTTGTGGCAAATGAGTTGCATCCTTATTAGCATACATAAGCCAATGGTCTCGACCAACTGAAAGTTGTTCTTCTGATTAAAGCGCTCGGACGGCATGTCCTGTTTCGTGTCAATCATTTAATATACAACGCATTAGATCGATATAACCTGTCTGACGTCGTTGATCAGTTTATTTACACGAACAGGTTTAGATGTATTGAAGAGGAGAACTCTATCTTGTCTTAGAGTCGGCTTTGTTGATGGGTAACGGTAAGTTTCCTTATTGAAATTGTACCTTCTCCAGTGCGTTTTCTTTGCGCTAGAGTCAGTACGAAGTCGTCCGTTCGTTACTAACTGTCTTGTTTTCATTATTGTGTTGATTTTCTACTGGCTGACGAGTCCAATCCACACAAAGTTAAACAAATTATCGCCCATCCCTAAGGTAGAAAGCGATTGAGGTGATCTAATTTACTTACTAGTACTAATATTACTGTAGCTTTAGTCGAGTGGTAAAGGACCAAGTATCGGCTTGCGGATGTTCCTCGGACGACGAGCTCGAGACTCCATCCACGATTGCCTCGTTGAGAGGCAATTCAAGTGGTCGGTAATTTATTTTTACGCCTAAATGGTTCAGAATGAATCATGTAAGTTGGAGACACCACACCAAAACAAATCTTTTCTTAAACTCGAATTTAGTATAGGGAGTTCTACACATAAAATTGGGGACTGCAAAGTATAACAAACTCCCTGTAAAGAGACATATCTCAATGTCGTGTTTTAGTCTTGTGACAGCAATTACTTAGAGAGGGAATACATGATGCAGGAAACGACCATCACTCCTGCGTTTCGAAAAGAGCTCTTGGTAAGCCAATCAAATTGCATAAACCTTTTCTCCCTTGAACAATCACAGTCCAAGAAGAAGCCCAGCAACACCAAGTAAAAAGCTCCAGCAAGAAGCAAATATCTCGCGAACTCGACTGCTTCAACCATGGCCACCATTTACAGCAGTGTCCCGTCTCAATCGCGCTTCCCATTCTCGACACACACGCATTATACGTCCAACGCCAATGCCGCGGTGCAGATTCAAATGCAACAATTTCGATACGGCGGTTACGGAATGGAAAACCAGAGGGAGGTTTTGTCTCCTCCCTCTTTAGCACCACCGGGTGCTACTTTGGGTCTCCTTAGTAAGCATCAGCCACTATATGTTACGAGTGAATCCAGTGCCACTCGGACTGTGTCGGCTTCCATGTATATGCAGTCGATGATGAGTAAAATGTATCCACCTCATCCTCCACTTACGAACATGCAGCAGTCCGAAGTGCTTCTTGTATCGCCTGGTGTCCCTACCCCAGTAGAGCTTTCTATTTATGAAATCAAGCAACCAACAGGGTTTTTACACGTGACCATTGGGAATCAGACTGTTGAGTTTCTCGACGGTGTTGCCAATATGCCACAGAAACGCTAGAGAGGTCTCTTTGTAAACATGACGACAAATATGCACACTAAAAGACGAGCTGTGTTTCCACTGTTAAACAAACTACCAAGTAATGATGGACGCCTTCTCTTTTGATCAAGAATAGCCTCCTTTTTTTCCAGAAATTCCAGATCAAGTGTTGGGAAATTGAACGAGGGTGGTTGAGTGCTATAGAAACTTTTGTCGTTCGTCTTGTCGTGGTGTATTGCGTCAAGTGTCGTCTGCCCAAGCCAGTCAAAGGCAACTACTAGCTTTTCTTTTGGGTGTATTTTATCGGCAGTTCGACCCATTTGTCTGTACTTCTTCAATTTCATATTCCCGATTACAGCTTTTTCATTTTGATTGCATGAAGTTTTGCTGCTTTCCTATAACCTCTAGCTCTCTGCTGCATTTTTGCTCGTGACATCAGCTCAACATCTTATTGCTCTGTCTCCGTTTGAAGAGGAGCAGCAACGACTTTCAGCTGTGGTGAAGGCACCGAAATACCGCGCGCTTTCAGACGACTGGCAATTGTATCATGCTCACACACGAGACTACCCACTTGTGCGTCTGCTTCACAAATAAAGATACCGTCGCTCTTATCGGCTAGTCCCAGTTCCGTCTCTGAGCAGATCATGCCCTGTGAAACTTCTTCACGCAGCTTGGACTTTTTGATCTTGAGCTTCTTTCTGCACATCAAAACATGTAATGTAAAGGTTATTCCAGCACTACTATTGTGCACACTCCAAGAGCTTTTCTTACAGCTTGCCAGTCTCGGGCTCCTTAATAGCCAGTCGGGTGCCCACTTTCGCCACTGCGATGCACGCACCTTGACGCACATTGGAGGCACCGCAGATAATTTGCAGCAGGTTTTCCTTGTCTCCAATGTTCACTTTGCAGACATTCAGACGATCGGCTTGCGGGTGTGGATAGCAATCCACAATCTCGCCGACCACCACGGTGTTCCACGTCGTCTCCACCACTACCTGCTGCGGGGTCTTCTGCTTCTTAAACACTGCAGCTGCCCTGGAAACAACAGCTTCTGTAGCAAAACTAAAGATTGCGCATCGTCAGCGAAGACCGCGACGGAATCGAAACGAATGGAGCATTGAGCGAAAAATGCTGAGGTCAGAGTTGTTTGCTAAAACAGGTTCAAAACAGATTCGATTTTCAGTGCAATTTTGTCAGATACATGTTTAACTATCAAGAAAACAGTCAAACTCTTGTTCGTTTTGTTAGGCGACCACAAGTTGTCGGTATTTAAGCACGAGCAAAAGTTCGGCCCGTGATGGTTTTCTTCTGAGTCTTCGATTGGTCTTTCTCGGGCCGGGCACGGTTCAATACTAAAACAAATCACGATGTTAAAGTTGATCAATTACGCAAACCACAAAGCTTAGAAGCCAAACCTTGCAGTAGCAGGTCCACGCGCTTCCGCATGCGGATATGCAAGTACGTCTTGGAGGCCTTGATGTGATAATGCAGGTAGTTACGCAGACTCTGCACGAGCGTTGCCGCCTTGATGCGCTTTTCGGTCGTGTCCACGTGGGTAGGGAAGATTGCGAGGCTCAAGTAGCCAACCAGATCCGGTGAGTTACGTAGGTCCGGAGCGCCACGAAGCTCGAGTGGTGGGTCCTTGCCAAATGCAACGGGTGGCGCATTGTTCACCGTGCGTCGGGTGTCCACGAATTCCTGCAGCATTTGGCAAAAACAACCTGAGATGTGCTGCTACTGCATCGCTCTCCTATAACCCTTAACCTGCAAGAACACACGCGCGATCGCTTGGTCCGTCTTGTCCTCGAAGCAGACCGAGTACACAATGACAATACGGTCCGCCTGAGGAAGCACGTAGATCGTTTCATTACGGCGGTATGGAATCTGCACCGGACCAAGTGTGCTCGCGTTGCCATTCTGCAGTGCCTCAAAACATTGCTCAAATGGAGCGCCAAAAATGTTGCGTTTCAGGACCGAAAGACGTCCAATAAAGGAAGCTACGTCAAATAGCAGACACGAAAAACCAGTCACTTGTCCATGTCAAAAACGCTTTCAGACCGCAAAGAGTCCACTCACCCGCATTGGACGGAGTGATCAGATCCACATCAACTTGCAGCGAAAAGTCAAAGCCTGCTTTCGAAGCGACGAGTTGGAACTCTGGATACGTCACGGCAAACATCTGCTTGGCGCCCAATCTAATTAATAGTCATCAACAAGTCAGTATTGCAATTTCTTCATCAATAATATCTCATCGAAACACACACACACCCTTCCAATGTCTTGTAGGGAGGATAGATCATCGAGATTGTTAGGAGAGATTCCACAATCGATAGGCAAATCTGTACATCTACTGAAAGCAGTCAGTACCCCTCCTCCCTCCTCTCATCAAAAATGAAAGCACAGCATTTCTCGCTCGTTGTCCTCATTTTCCATCTACAAACTCACCGTCAAAATCGCACAGACGGATCTCGAGAGGTTCCACGGGACGAGGAGCTCTGCATGGTTTCAACAAGGTATGAAATCATCAAAAAAGCATCATATGACGTATGAACTTCACTATTGACAGCACGGACGTCTCCCCTAGACGTCCCTCCAGCACTTGTTTAATAATCTTGTTTTCCGTCTCGAGAAACAACATCGTACGTGGTGATGCCAATGCAAAATACCGCGGTTTTTACGTCAAAACCATAGACAAACCGGTATGTCAAACCGGTATATTTTTTTAACCTATTAGTTTCTTCTACTCTCAAGACAAGCTCTTCACGTCCGTCACTGGCGTCATCTATGAGTCTTCGAAGTGGCTCTGGAAAGATCGAATATGGTGTTGGTGGCCGGATCTTATTCTGTGGTCAACTAGACAAACGTCGTGATGGTGTTGTACGTGGTGGTTGGGCTTCGCGTCTTTTCGTTCTCACGCCAGATACACTGCATTATTACCGTAAAGCCACGGAGTATGAGCTATTAGGCGAAGAACGTGGCCACGTACGTCGTACAAATGTTACAGTAGAACATCTTATTGTCTTTTTCTTTTTTACTTAATGGTTATATTGTGTGGTACTTTACCCTACTCCTATGTTAGATTACGCTATCTTCGATAACGAGGGTACGCGCCATGCCAGAAGATGAAGTACCGTATGGAACGGTAGAATCAGGTGTAGAATATTACTATCTTGCAATCTGCACGGTAAGTATTGGTGATACTATTGTATTGCAAGAAGCAAATATTGCCGTAGAAATAGTATGGTGAAGTTGACTTGGGCATTTTTTCGTAATAAATAGGAAGACCGCCTCTACTTGATGCGAACTCGTATTCGGGAGGCATCGACATGTGAAAGCTGGTCAATTGCCATTGAAGAACAACGAAAAGTGCTGCGTTCAGGGAAAATAAATCAGCGCGAGTGCAATTCGAACTCCGTCCCCTTTTTGGAGGCGTTGCCGAGCCCCAATCTACTTGCACGGAACCATGAACTTTTTTCCCATTTTGTACGTATCTCGTCTCACGACGCCTTTATGTGTCGTGGTTTTTTGGCCGTGGATTTCTTTTACTAGAGTATAAAAGCGTCCTCGTATTTGCAAACGAACAGGAAATGTCACCGCCGCGAGTGGCCATGGTCTCAGTTGTGCACAAGAGTGAGCGGGATGGACGGCCGGCCGAGAAGGTGATTAAAAGACGAACAGACTGGGGTGAAAAGCTGGACCTTGGCGTGATCCCGCAGGGAGGAGCATGTGTCATTCTTCTTCAAGATGGAGGTCTCGGTCGTATTGGTACTCAAGCTCTCATGAGCAGCTGGGACTCGGGTCGTGTCTGCTGGATTGAAGTCACAGACGCTGAGTTTCCTACTGATATAGAGGTCTCGGTAACTTGCAAGGTGTTATCACAAACAACCAAGTTGAAGCTCCCTCAGCCTTTAAGCGCTCAGGAAGGATTACCGAAGTGGGTGGAGTGGATGGATGAAGGCTCCAGCATTGGGTTCCTGCTCATGTGCCTGTTCGTTCATTTGTTGTATGGTGTTGACGGTTTTCACTGGTCACACAAGTGCTGCCTCACTGTTGGTGCCGCGCTTGCCATCTCAACAATTTTGAACGGGTCTACTAGAAGTTCACCGGCACCAGTTTTAACGCCTAGGTACTCAAGCCCCACCAATCTCCTGCCCAAGCTGCAGTTTGCCCTCACTGTTCATCGCTGCCGGATAAAAGTGGAGGGAATGGAGTTCATATACCCACAGTCCAGCAGTGGCAGGAAGTAGCCAATGTGCACTGCGTGCTAAAGTATCAAAGCAACATGCGTGCTTGTATTCAATTACACGGCACATTGGGCAACTCGAGGAACAGACTACATTAGACTGGCAATCAACCAATGTGGAAGCGAACGAAGCAGCTTCAAAAAATAATTTACTTATCCTACCAAAGGTTCTTCGATACGTATCGTGTTTCTAGTGTATAGGTTTCCGCGGCTCTGAGATACGAATCAGCCGGCAACCGTTCCTGCGGCTCGGCGAGCCGTGTCCAAAAGAGAAATCACGGCCTGGCGATCTGAGTCGGCATATCCCAGCTCAATGAGGCGCTGGCTGAACTCCTGGAGTGTGAGCGCACCACAAGAGAGACTGCTCATACCGAGCATCACGTCCATAAGGATCTCCGGCCACTCAATTTTGAGTAGTTCAGTACGTTCAATGACACCCATTGATGGAAACGACAGCTTCCACAGCTCACGAAATTTGCGCCTTGCAACTTCGGGATCTTCAGCGCCAGAAGGTGCTTCCAAGCTCGCTTCGATATTGCTGGTGTCCATTTGGAAAGACCGAGCGCGGGGTGCATCTGGGTGACGACCATACGTTTCAGTTTGCTGCAGCGTATCAACAACACCCTCTGATGAGCTGCGGTCACGAGAAAATTGGTCTTGGGGTGACTGCAGTTCGCGACGGAATTGTTGACGCGCGCGCTCCTGGTAATGGCGTGAGAATGACTGGCGGTAATTGCTGCTGCTGAATTTCGAGGTAGTCGAAGAATTGTGCAGCTGCTGTTTCGATCCGCGCTGGCTGTGCTCCTGAATGTTGCCAGCTTTTCCCACAGAGACAAACACCTCAGCCTCGTCTGGCAACCCCACAATTTCCTCTACGGTGCGAATAGGCTCGCCATCGTCTCGCGAGATGTCAATAATTTGATTTTCCTTGACGCCAAATCGGATTTTGAGAACGTCCATGATCACGTGAGGCTCACCCCCTTCGAAATACGATATGCACACTGTGCGTCCAAACGTCGATAGACTGTTCACGTTCAGGTGTTTGCAACGTTGCTGCATGCGCGATTGGAGACCCTTTCGTGATCGCGGCAAATTGATCTGCCACAATCTGCTCACACAAACCTGGCACACGCGCCGGGGACGCTGCTCGTCCACTGCACCATTACTAGCAGCACTCTTTTCGCGGTCGGGGTTTGCTAGTCTTGTGCTGGTGCACTTGCTACAAAACGCCTTGCGGCAGTAACTGCACTTGTGCTTCCACTCGAGCAGTGAAAACATCTTGTGGCAACGCGAGCAGCTTTCTGTTTTGTTCAAATGCACTTGCAAAGGAACAGGTCGATCGGGTATCAGGTTCTGCAGCATCGTGTCGACTTCGTCTGAGGTGATACTGTTTCCCTTGTATAGACGAAATTCTTCCACCATAAGTGACTTGACAAAACCTTGGTTCGGGTACACGACACCCCGACTAGCCATCGCAAAATTGACAGCCGTGACCAGCGACCAGTTGTTCGCACGCATTAAATACATGATAATGAGTGTAGCCGAGCGCGAAATCCCTTGCGTACAATGAACCAGGACGCGGCCATGTTGCGCACGTTTGGCTGACTCAATGAATCTGTACGCAGTGTCAAAGTACGAGCCAATGTCTGCTTCTGGTCGATCCTTAATGGTTACATTCAAGTATTTCACTCCCTCGCTCTCAAATATGTTCCCGACATCCAGACTAGCATTTACAACGTGGGTAATGCCTAAATGGGACACAACCTGCTTGGACTGAGCGTGCCACATGTTGCCTAGAAACAGAAAACCTTCCAGAATCTCGTTCGGATAATTGAGATTGTGCGTGCCACTCATAGTTCGGGTGAGCTGTCCCGAGACCTCATCCAATAACGCCGACGTTGTGTAGAATGGGTACCTGTATTTGAACGTAAGAAAGCCGTCATACAAGAGCTTCACACTGGTCACAAGTCCATCATCAATGATAAATCGTTCAAGTTTTCGAAGCCAAGTGTCGCTTTTCGAGTCATTTCCATCGTCAATTAGTGATTTCTTCACGGCATCTCCAAAGAGCACAACATCGCGAAGTTTTCTTCTCTTGTTTGAGAACAAAAAACGTTGTTCTTCTAGTAATTTACTCTCGACATCCACAAGTGTCCGACAATTTTCCATTGGTGGGATCGATAGTGCAGATGGAATTGAATCTTTCTCATACTCATCTCGACTTCTTGTATCAATAAGAATAAGACCACGTGAGGCCTGGACTTGGTTGTACAACCACCGACAATTCACTTCTCCTTGACGTACTTGACGTTTCTGTGGCGTCTGTACAGGCTCATTCGCCTCCGTTAAACACGCGACGTCTGATGCTGCGCTCTTCTTACTGCTGCCATTGCTCTCATCCCCAACCGACATGTCGTTTGTAGACGTCTTCGTAGAGCAATAAGTCGGAATGGAGTCAGTGGTTGAAGACTTGATGGGAGTCTGTGGTGCTGCGAGGAGCATTCGTTTACTGCCTTTTAAGAAATCGCTGCTTGTGGCCTGGGGACAAAGGCACTGAGAGACAGAGCAGGCACAGAACACACACACACGAGATAAACGAGAGATCCGGATCCCCTCGCAGCGACCACGTTCAATGCAGACTGTACTCGTTCGGGTAAAACACGGCCAGGTAAGGAGAAGAGAAGGCTGTTTCCTGTTACAATTCATATTTATTTACTGAAAGAAAGTAAGGGATGCCATATACTGTCGATACAAAGAGATTGGAAATTATTCGATAATTACTTGCGGAAACGTATATATCTAGACATGCAGCTTGGAGGAAAAACAATACAGCCACTCCGGCTTTTTAGAACTAGCACCGCTTCTGAGCTGCAACTTTGACCGAGATGAGCTCCTATAACCCTGCAACACCAGAATGAAGAGCCAAATTCTATTTCAAATGGATCTGATATCTACCACGATGCTCCTTACCTGTACAGTACATGAATGTGTCACTGATAAAAAACAATACGCAAACGTTGAATGTAGTACATGTAAATTAATGCTTGAGATTCACGACCCCAAATCTTGTACTATTGGGGGTTTGCATTGCACTCTCAATGTCGCCATGTCAGCGAAAGAGTACGTGGTGCTACAACAAGCGTTTGCTAGTCGAAAGCCCCACCTTCTCGACGTACTCGGCACACTTCTTGACCACAATTAGGCTGGTGGTATCCATACCAGCAGCCCTTGTCTTAGCTGCGTTTCGCCATTGGTTTTCAGTTGCAGACAAATATCTTTCCGTGCAACTATAAGCCACTTAGAATGGCGCGCAATGCAATTCATCTGTAGGTCCAACTCCCAACTATGCGGTTGTCTCCGCGTGAGCTTGTGCAGTTTCTCAAGGCAGACCGCGGTCTCCAAACTGGACACGAGCACCCTAGAACGCACCGACTGGTTGGGGACTGCTCTTGACGAAAATGGCTGCGCTGGATCTCTTTATGCGAAAAGCAGTCTGTACGAAACCGCCTTGTTCTCGAACAAAGCTTGCGGATGACGTGGCGTCGATGGGTGCCAACTGATTCATGCACCTGCTACATCGCATTAGTAAATGCTACTTCAGCACACATTGAAGCATGGAGCCGCCCCCGTCCGTTTGCTACGGGTACGCACTTTATTACAAGGTCCGGTGTCGGCTGCAGTACCACGTGCCAGATTGCGAGCACTGTCTCTCGCCATCTGGGGTCCGTCTACACATGTCTCGTCGCATGCGGCAGGCAGATGAGCCAAAACGAAACACAGTTTTTGAAAACTAGCCATACTATTCCCCGCTTTTCAAAAAGACAAAGAGCACATTCACGCCGAAAGTCGAGTCGCCAATTGCACAGACAATTTCCTCGGTGGCGTATTGCAGCTGAGAGAGCTCGTAGAAATGTTGCCTTTTTTAGATGAATTTCTGTCGGCCACGCACACTATTCAGGATTATGTGTTGCGAGTTTGCTCAACTGCAGGACGAGTACAATACGACAACGAGGAGACTGACTTATTGCGAGGCCAAGATTGTGAGAAGGTTATATAGCTCAGAGTGATGTCGAGGCACTATGTACAAAGGAATAAGCTTGCTTAGATTTTTTGTGTAGAGCTCAAAGGAACTGATGATATTCAAGAGTCTCGTTGAAGCGATTTTAGACCCGACCCCAACGTGTCGTAGAGCGGAGCCACTTCTTCAGCAAAAGCTCTAGGTCTGGATGGTGCCCACGCATAGTATACACGCTACAACGAAACTATATGCCGTCTCCTGTAACATGATTACAACATAAAGAGTGTCACTCTTGTAGTGACGTTAATGAGCACGGAGAACAAAGACATTTATGAATGGCTTTTAAATCACGTACTCAGGGTGGCTAGTGCTATCATAACCATTGACATCGTACTGAATGCAGAATTATGTTCATAGCGTTCGTTTCCCGCAAGTTTTGCACGCTTTAAAATGGTATCTGAAAATCAGAGTTTTGTCGATAGGCAGATCTTGTTAACTGCAGCGGTTTAAGAAGCAAGTTTTTGAATGGATCTGTCTTGAAATTGTGTAGGTAGGTTATGTCAGCTTGGTCAATACAAGCTGAAGCCTGAAGCCTCAAACAGCTTTTCTCACCCGCGAAGTTGGTCAGCTTAAACAATGCTTAGTTACGTCTCACTCTGCTGCAGTAATAAGCAGCTTACTACCGATAAATAGGCTTGCCTGGACCATGATGCTCAGACAAGCTTACCAACGGCAACAGAACGGACTGAAGCTGTACGAATAGAGATGCCAAAGAATGATCGATTCAAAAGCATCGGAGTCCTTTTACGACGCATACACTAATAAAATAAGATTGCGATAATAACATTTTTACATCATAGATACTATCCAAACACTAAGATCGTACCGTAAAACAAATAAATACTCAATCCACTTCAACATGCATGCTGATTGGTCAAGCTGCAGTTGCCTCTTAAATCGCACTTAGTCGCATCTCTCTCTATCCATGTAACCCTTAAGTACCATCTCCCGCCACTCCATTCACCGCGCAGTGCAAACGGTCACCTCGTTGCGCGTGCGTCTCTCGTCACTGTCATGGCTTCCTCCATCTCAACAGGCCCACAACAATCAAGCTCATCCACGTCTTCAAACGTATTCAATTCTTGCTGTATCTGTATGGAGCAAGAAGATTATCAAAACACGCTCCTCGTCCAATGCACACGTTGTGCCATTCGTGTCCACATTAAGTGTTATGGTGTGAGCTTTTCAAGCAATGACGCTTCGTCGTGGCTCTGTCAGGCGTGTCAATACCTAACCACCGACATGTTGACGCCTCGTCTGTCACCAGAATGTGCTGTGTGTCCTCTCACAGGTGGTGCATTACGGCTTACAAACCAACCCAATGTCTGGTGCCATGTCCTATGTATTAATTGGATTCCAGAGCTTAATCACAGTCTAGTGGGAGCTATGGATGAAGCGGTTGACATTTCTCGATTGGACAAAAGTCGCAACTCGTTGCGTTGTGTAATCTGTGGCCTTCGTGGTGGTTGTATTCAATGTGTCAGCGGCCGTTGTGCCAAAGCTTTTCATGTACTTTGTGCCTTCCGATCTCCATCAAATTTGATCTTTACTGGCTACAATATCAATAATCAACAGGTTTATCATTGCAAGACGCATCTATCCGATGTGTCGACGTCATTAAAGTTCGAGATGGTGGATCAATCATGGCGGAAACTGGTTGAAGTGCAAAAATTTGTCGCGACTCATCCAGTCACAAGTGAAATGAAATGCCGTTTTTGCAGTAACAAAGTCAGTGCAGTGAATAAAGACGGACATGAAACACAGTGTTTGCTCGCGTGGGTGGCAAGACAAGAGGCACAAAAGAGAAAACAAGAGGTTCATCGAGTTGGACTGAAACCAGCTGAGATTTTGTACAAGAAAAATGACGATTCGCTCGCCAAGAGAAGAGGTAGCAAGATGCGCAGTAAGAACAAGTCAGCAAATGGCAAATACCAACGACAAGCGACACCGATGCGGGCGTGTCCGGAATGTGGTGAAGCAGTGCGACAGACGCTGATGATGGGACATTTGAGGAATGGTTGTTCGAAGAGTCGCCACGCGATGAAGCGCAAGAACATGATGTCGCCGAGGAACTTTACTAATGGCGTTCAAGGTGATGATGAGAGTGCAAATTTGACGGATGTGTTGTTCACGTCGTGGCCAGGAAAAAATAGTGGCGCTCCGATGGACCCGACGTACTTTTGGAAAGTTGTTGAAAACAATTTTTTTAGCAGTAATGTGCTAGAGAAGAAGCGGATGGAGCAACTGTCGAAGAATTTGTGCGGTGTAAAACTTGAGGATATGGTGAAGATCTCGCGTCGACGGCCTCTGCAAACGTCCGATATTCATTGTCGAGATACGATGCGATTTGAACGAAATATGGAGGACCGGAAACAGCCTCTGGTGCTCAAAACGTCTGCGCACAAGTGCGATTTTCTCAT